>OY755247.1:64764241-64936741 GCA_963576725.1 Azorinus chamasolen | reverse complement strand
CAATATACGAGTATATAATACGATATATAGTACGAGCATACAATACGAGTATATAATACGAGTATATAGCAGTATATAGCAGACAACTCCTGTAGGGGCTGTCTAATTAGGGTCTGCTCGGTTTGCTTATAGAATGGTAAATATCTTATTCTGAAGGTTCTGTGACAGCCACCAAGTTCATTATTTATTTAATACGTTATTATAAAAAAAAACTCAATCCATGAACATCCATGCAGTAATGAATTCTGAAAGTAATTGGACGCGTTTCTGCGGGATTAGTTTTTATTTAAATGTTTGATAGAAAATTCCAAGTAGAGTTTATAGTTGTTTGGCTGCTATTTACTGCATTGTAATATAATTTTCAGCGGTGGCACATATTTTGTCGGAGTTTTTTTCCACAACGTTTAAACTGCTGAATAGCCCATGCTAGTTTCCGTTTCCAAACAGTGTTTCCGTCTCTTTTTTAATAACCAAGGGTTAATGTGAAACAAGCTTTTATTTATATACATTCATTTCTTTTGATTCATACATTTTTCTCAGCGGGGGCAAATATTTTTGTTGAGGTTATTTGTTTCTTTTCTGCCAGTGAAAATGCTAGTGTATTCGGTATAAATGATTTAAAAGCACGTCCCCAATTATAGCAATCAGCGTGGAATCAGCGTGGTCGAAGGGTTATAATGGTGGCCTAAGAAATGTGAGGTCGTGGGTTCGATCCTCGGTGGAAGATTAATTTATTTCTCTCTCATTTTTTGTTAGCACCCTTAGTTTTCATGCTTTTGGACAAAAATATTGTAAAAATATAAGTCATCTGTTTGAATTTTGTCTTTGTCAAATTTATTTAGCTGAGACCTTTTACTCGTGGTTTTGTTGACCGTTTTGAATAGTTCACCATTGTGCATGAATACCATTGACCTGTGACGTAATGTGTATTATTGGTGTCATACACAGGTATTATGCATCATGGCTAATTAAAACATTCCCCAATTTCTGCTGTTAATTTATACATTACAGTCGTGTTTTCCCAATATATCTGTTAATTAAAACTACTGAACAATATTGCTCCCTCTTTTTCTTCTATCCTGCTTAAAGACATGTTACGCAGCCATTTTACGCTTGCGTAAAACCTTGCTTGTATTCCTGTGTGGAAGGTTTAGATATTAGGAAAACGTAGAGTTAGCATAAGTGTCACAGTGTGTAGGTTTATGTTCAATTGTACGGCCTTGCTGTACAAACGCGCTTTTATGGCGGCGTGGTAGAGTGTTTGACTGCGAACCTGGCGACCCGGGTTCGTTCCCGGGTCTGAGCGGGTATGTTTCTTTATAAGAACACCCGGTTACATTTGGCGCCCAATGGGGGACCGTGGTATATTTGTATGGTTAGTCTAAGACGCCTTCAAATATATATATTTATACTACTCCCGATTGAATAAATTCGAGGACGAATTTCAATTAAGTGGGGAAGTATGTCACGGTACCGAACCTAACACAGACGGAATGAAGAATATGTAAGCGGCCCGGTTGGGCGCCAAATGTAACATAAGGATGAGATTTGCCATACAGAAATAAATCTTCCAAAGCGGCCACGTGATTTAAGAGACATGGATGCCTTTAAGGACAGGCTATACAGAACGATCCTGCAGCAGATTTCTGTATGGTTTGTCATGTGGAGTATGGATTTGTCAAATGTCAAGTAAGAGTTGTCTCTCTTAGACCATTAACTAAATAAGTTTAATATATCGTGATTGTTTTGTTCAATGTCCGCCTGCCTTGGTTGTAATCACGTTTTTGTATTACCTGTCAGTCGTGTATTGCTGCTTTCTTTTTTATCCTGCCACCACTGTTTTAGTGTTGCAATAACATTTTTTCTTAATATAAGAAAATACTTCACGTGACAGACCTATCAGTGAATGCACATGGCGTTCATCTCCTCTATCCTATCTTATGTTATGCTAAAGTGCATATATGTTATAATCTTGGTTTCTGATTTAAAAATGTACTTCTATTTGTATATCCACTGGTATCGTCGCAAATCGAGAAGAAAAAAAATAAACAAAATTAAATCTACGACACCTTATATCGCAATGCATTATGGTATGCTAATTTAACCTTTCCCTCATTAATATGTATGTAATAAATAATGATGTCGTGAATATTAATTAGCTCATTTTCAAGATGGCGTTTGATTACCTGATATTTTATCCAACGGCAGATACGGTAGAGTCAGGCTTATATAAACCCATAAGCAAATAGACCAAACCTGATCAGACAGGAACTGTCTTTTCTGGGTCTACTCTGTTTGCAGAGAAGTGAAAAGGTTTTTCTATTAGGCAATGTGTCAATAAAGAACAAACAGGTCAGTGCCACAATGACATGTGTGGAAACATTATCTGGTGATAGTCAGCAATGAGGGAACCCAACTAAATCAGGGTTTTTTTCACATACTGACCTAGTTATCAGTTTTTCCACTTACTGACCATGTATTAGATCAGTTTTCCCCATAGTGACCTGGTACTAGATCAGTTTTCCCCAGGTTTTCCACATACTAACCAGGTACTAGATCAGTTTTTTCCACATACTGACCTGGTATTAGATCAGTTTTTCCACATACTGGTCTGGTATTAGATCATTTTTTCCACATACTGACCTAGTATATATATGAGATCAGTTTTTTCACACACATGTACTCACCTGGTATTAGATCAGTTTTAGATCAGTTTTTCCATATACTGACCTTGCATTAGATCAGTTTTTCCACATACAGACCTGGTATGAGATCAGTTTTCTTTCCACATACTGACCTGGTATTAGATCATTTTTTCCACATACATATACTCACCTGGTATCAGATCAGTTATTCCACATACTGACCTGTTATTATATCAGGTTTTTTTTTCCAAATACTGACCTGGTATTAGACCAGTTTTTCCACATACTGGCCTGGTATTAGATCAGTTTTCCACACACTTGTACTGACCTAGTATTAGAGCAGTTTTTTTCCATACACAGATACTCACCTGGTATTAGTTCAGTTTTTCCACATATTGACCTTGTATTAGATCATTTTTAGTTTCACATACTCACCTGGTATTGGATCAGTTTTTTCCTCATACTCACCTGGTATCAGATAAGTTTTTTCACATACTGACCTGTTATTAGATCAGTTTTTTCCACAGACTGACCTGGCATTAAATCAGTTTTTCCACATACTCAACTAGTATCCTTTATATAATTATTCATTTCTCGAATGTATTCACCCACCTATAAGTAGCTATATACTATCACATACTGACCTAGGCATTAAACATTTAAACGAATTAGTCCTTTAATATTCTCGTAAGAAATAATAATATCAACTATATACATGTATTAGATTACAATAGCAAATGGACACATGTATTTCTGACCATGGCCGAATCTGTAACACCATACTTGTATTATAAAATAAGCAAATAGAACAGACCCTGATGAGATGGTTCCTACAGGAGCCGTCTGATCTGGGCCTACTCTGTTTGCAAACGCGCAGAAAGCTATTTTTATGAAGTAAAATAGTTATACTGACCAACACTACCTTGTTAAAAGTTTCATCGAGTGAAAAACAAACGTGAAAGGTGTAAAAGAAATTCTATGCAATCTCGAGATCTCGAACTTTAAGGTAACATGCACATTATTTCTAGATAACGGAAGATCTATAGTTAGCCTATTTCTAATTTGGAAACTTTCCCGATGTGGCACCTTCAAGTCGAATGTATTGCTGAAAGCTCCCATATGAAGTTGCCAAGTGTCTTTATAGATACACGTATGTGCAGCGTTTAATTTCAGAACAATTCTGTATTTCAAAATTTGGGAGGGACTGGTTTGTTGTCGAGTTATATAGAAGTTATCCGTATTCGAGATATCGTGGTCCCACTCCATCTCAAACAGCTTTATTTTAATTGCCTAATGATAGTTGTTTCCGTTAGACAAATTGATTAAGGGGAGTAAATTTTACAGCACTTTTATGATTCTGTAATAGGGGTTGTCTACCTTACGCCATACAATATTCATGAAAACCTAGCATTTTGCTTATATTCTGTGGACTCCTGTTATCTGTCTGATAGATAGATAAATTTATTTATCAACTAAATTGGCATACACTTTACAAGATGTTAATACATAAAATGACATATTTAAGAATATGGTACAATCAAAATTGTAATAATTTCCATATAATTATTTAAATATTACAAAGAAGCAATTTTAATCAGTTATATTGAAATATTACAGGTCGACTCAATAAGATTATAGAATATGGTTAAAAATGATGATGATAAAAATAGATCTAAGTTGACTTTGATCATGACTTACGTCTGAGATGTTCTACTCTGTTTTCAAAGGATATAGAGAATAATAGTTTAGTGCCATATAGATGGGACGCATTTATCCGACGAGGGGAGTAAACGTTGAGGCGAAGCTTGCCGAGCCTCAACTGTTTTCTCTCCGAGTCGGATAAAGGCGTCCCATCTACGGCACTAACCTATTATTCTATTTTTATCCAGTCACCAGGCTTCTCTAGTGGCATAATAAAGGGGGTGCAAATAAACTTACTTCCGGTAGTAGAAGGTTTATTAGGTTAGTAGATAGGCGTAATGATTCTATAACCATGGAACTATTTTAATTTTCTGTAAATATGAATATAAATTATGTTGACGGAATAGATCTAACAGAAAATTCACCAATATGATTATGGATTCGAACCCGCGCCTGATCCTACGAAAGCCAGATCTAATCATTCTAGAGACGTCGTGCTTACCGATTACGCCACATACAATATGACGTTGATTTATCAGTTTTATTAATTTAATTCACCGCTGGCCAAACGCGTTTTGATAAAAATCAAGCCCGGGAGCAAAGATTTACAGATAAATAATAAATGTTTTCTTTTCACTCTCATGATAATTTGATTGATTAGCTTTTACAGGGGCGGTGATTGTCATAGACTTAAATAAAGCCTGTTCAGTTCCATCGATTTATGAGTGACGTTAGCTTTATCTAAAAATAGAAACCGAGACGACGGAACTCGAATTTGACCAGAGCGCCTCCGGTAGAATATTATCATGTCTGTTTGAATTAACATATCGACTCTCGATTCAAAAGATCTTATTTTTCAAGTTCACCCCCCTCCCACACACACACACACACACAAACCCCCACCCGTGTAATGTAAGTATCGAAACTATTTTCCTCTGCGGTAGCTGCTCTACATTATTTACGTCTTTAGAATGGAAATGAAAAGAGAGGTCCGTTGATCGTAAACCCGCATTTTCAATGCAAATTATTTCAAGATTGTTATGTTTTATGAGTCTATTAAAAAAGAAATAACTAAATTGACTGGATAATCTGATTTGCCTATAACAAAACTTGGACGATTCATGGCTATGTACAATGAATGGCCGCTTAAGACATAGTCTACTGTATTTCTTTTTTAATTTTGATCTACGAAAACTGTTTTGAATGTTCAATATAGAAAATAATAATAATCCTAATGCGCAAACCAATTAACAAATAACATTTTAAATAATAAAACTTTCATATTTCTCACCCCTTTCCTTCATATAAACGCCCTTTCGTGCATTTGCAAACATAGTAGCCCCAGATCAAACGACTCCTTTATGAGCCGTCTGACCAGGATCTGTTCTGTTTATGAATTATACTAGACCTGACTCTATTCTACATGAACCGTCTTATCAGGGTATGCTCTGTTTGTTTATGAAATTATACTAGACCTGACTCTACAGTTTCTACAAATACTAACAAATCCTGTGTACATATGCAATTATAATAAATATTCATGATGTCATTATTTCTTACATGAATATTCAACAGGGACAGGGTTAATTCAATGACTTATACCTATGTGATAGACCCAGTGATTTTATTTTTCCTATAACCACACTTTGCGTGGGTCTTATTTATACTTGACACACAGAGGTAAAGAGAGAAAAACTGAACACCCTGGAGACAGCTTTTAGAAATGAGAATAAGGAGAGTATCATTTACGAACTCAAACTGTAATTGTCCGCTTCCTTGGCAAATTTCGTTTATTTTTCTGTACGTTTTATCAGTCAATGCGCTATGCTTAGAACCACATCTTGGAAAACCAATATAACAAGAGCTGTCCGCAGACAACGCGCTCCAATTTCTTTAATGCTGGATATTAAAGTGGAAGTCTAAGTCAGAAAGGGGAGATAACAACAGCAAAATTAGTTTTGGGGTTACATGCCCTTGTGAAATGGGACCCCCTTGTAATAGTTAACATGTATACCAAAAATCTCTGACAGTTTCTTAGACATGGACCTGAACATAAAACTTAACCAACAATGAAAATTCTAAGTCGAAAAAGGGCCTAACTATGGCAAAATTAATTTTAGGTTTACCTACCCTTGTGAAATGGATTCCCCTTGTGATAGTATACATACATACCAAATATGAACCAAATATCTTGATGGTTTCTGAGAAACGGACATTAACAAAAAGGTTAACCGACGCCGACGCCGACGAGAGGGTCATGACAATAGCTCCACCTTTTGAAAAAGCGGAGCTAAAACTTTAATTAAAACCCTAATAAAACTACCCTTTCATTAGTGTTTATCCAGATTCTCTGGCAAAAGAGTTGCAATAACAAAGCATGTAGACATTTACTTACTTATGTAAACAATATTTAACCCAGGGGTTAAAATGGGTACCTGTGAGGGTCACTACTCGCTAGCCGGTACTGTGGCTGCATGATTGTGCCATATGTTAGCAGTGCTCAATACGAGGAACCTGCAAAACGTTCTGTCACTAACGGGTTTCCGTAGTTTTAAACCATGTATATTTTAAAACGCTTCACTGACCTGAATAGTGTGTTCACTATCTAACGATATCCGTTTATTTCGTGCAAATTGCTTTACAAATGACAGAGTTATTTCAAATTGAAATACATGCAGTCATATACACTGACCAATTTGCGTGTCTCAATGTTAAATAGACGAAAAGGCTGAAATTTGTAGCTATATTAAATGCCGCATTAGGCTTGATATAGATTCAAAGCAGATATTTGAAGATGTGTGTGGTATATATGGACCTTATGCCATTTCAATACGCACATTTTTTATTTAGGTGGGTCAAGGCTTTTAAAGCTGGGAAATTATCTGTTGAAGATGACACCCGTCCTGGTAGACCTAAAACCTCTGTTAGAAAGGCAAACATCGCAGCTGTAAAGGTTGTGGTCGAGCAGGATGCGCAATTGTCTTTGAAAGATATAGTTAGTTGTACTGGCATATCAGAAGGCAGCGTGCAAACAATTCTGAAAAAGTGTTTGGACCTGAGAAAGGTTTGCGCTAGGTGGGTACCTCATTTGCTCACTGACGAACAAAAGAAACAACGCCTTAAATGTGCCCGGGAACTTTTGAAAACATACAAAGGTTGTGATAGTCGGGTTATTTCTAACTTGCTTACAGGTGACGAAACCTGGGTGCACATGTTTGAGCCACAGAGAAGGGCTGATAATAAGCAATGGAAGCGAAAAGATCAGAAACGTCCATGTATTGCCAAGAGAACCATAAGTTCAAAAAGATGTACGCATTATTCTTTAATTCGAGTGGGCCAGTCGTTCAAGTATCTTGTCCATCAGGTCGTACAGTCACTGGACGATTCTACAAGAACTCTGTATTAAAGAAAGTCAAAGATTTTTACATTAAGAAACGTCCGAGGAAAGGATGGGCAGGTGTCCATCTTATACATGATAACGCTCTCACAAGTGCGAGGCTGTTAAGTCTTTTCTGGCTTCTGAAAATGTGAAAGTTGTAAACCATCAACCTTATTCACCTGACCTGAGTCCCTGTGACTTTTTCTTATTTCCTAGATTGAAGAAATATATGTCCAGAAGTTCTTTTGGCAGCGCTATCTATCAGTGTCTCCAACAGATACCTACAGAGGACTATTTTTTCGCTTTTCGAGACTGGGTAAAAAGGTTACAAAAATGTGTTTCGGTAAAGGGGGAATACTTCGAAGATTTGTAATAAAAATATTTTTAATTACACGTATCACTTAAGAAATCCGAACCCAATGACAGAACTTTTTGCATGACCCTCGTATTGTAGGCGAATGACTCAATGACCAGGGTAGTAAATGTAGTCGGCTGAGCGGTCATTCAGACTGTAAGTAGACTATAACTAGGTGCTTTTTTAAATAAATGCTAAGATAAATATTAAGTACATCTTAATGGAAATGTAACCGTTTACACCATGAATATTCATGCAAGAAATAACAACTACATGAATATTTTATTAACTGAACTTAAATGATGTAAACTCTTCAAGGGAATGTTTTGGTTTGACAAAACTTGAATCAGATCTATATCATGGCATAAGCAAACAGAGCAGACCCTGATCAGACGGCTCCTCTGTTTGCAAATGCGTGAAAAGGCGTTTATATGAGGGAAAGGGTTAAAACAATTTTAATTTTCTCATTTGATGTATTGAAATCAGAAAGTGTCCCCCTTTTCACATGAATACGAGTATAAACACTAATCTGATAGATATTCATGACGTCATTATTTCTTACATAAATATTCATCGAGTAAAAAGGTTACAGAAATATTGTTGCTATACTGGTTGGATGGGTGCAAACAAACTACATGTAATTATGGACGTTCAATGATCCAGAAAGCTCAATATCAGCACGTTGTGCTAAACTGAGTTAACTCTTTTAACACCGATTTTTCAAATAGACTATTCCAAACTCCAACAAAATGTGTTTGTAAAAAACTATGCCCCCGATATGACCTTTGAACTTGATGGATTATCGCCAATTTAAATTGATATTAAATTTAATTTAAACCCGTAAGTTGATCTTGACGTATGCCCATGACCTTAATAGGTCAACCCTAAATTTGTTAGGCTCTGTAAGTTGCACATGCAAGCCAAGTTTCAACCAACAGAGCAAATACAATATGCCCCTGGGGCATAAAAAGGTCATACCGTGATTATTTTGGGATATTTTTAAGAAAGTTTGAAACTCTGTACCATGACAGTGCAGACCCTGCAGACTCCTCTTGCTTCCTTTAGACACACTGTTGGCGAATGGCATAAATGGGTTAAAACAACAGAACACACAGTGAATTTATGTTTTCAGTTTTATTTTGTAAGGTGACATACTGACTGAGGAACCATTACACCATGCGGCTGGCTCTCTGAGACATATGATGTAACATAACACAGACATTCTGCAATACAGACATCTCAAAGCTGTAGGGGCCCGTCTTATGAAAGAACGTGAGACCAACATTATCGCAAGTCCAACTTTACGACAATCGCAACTACTAAGCAAGTCAAAGCTATCGTACATTCTAGCATGAAACAACTACGGCTAACTCTTTACTCCATGAATATTTATGTAAGAAATAATGACATCATGAATATCAATATTAATTTAGCCATTGAAGAAACTGTAGAATCATATCTATATCATTTAATAAGGAAATTGAGCAGACCCTCATCAGACAGCTCCTATAGGAACCGTCTGATCTGAGTCTACTCTGTTTGCAAATGCTAGATAGGCGTGTCTATGGAGTAAAGGGTTAACAGAAAGTACTGTAAGCTCTAACATACAAGGATACAACTGCCAGTTTGTCGTGGGTTAAAATTTAGGGGACAATTTCAGTCACCGTCTTTCATAAAACGGGCCACAAGGGAGGACTCAGCATCCACACAACTTCACATAAATGATAGCTACTCTAACAACCAGAAGTATTTGGACAGACTAACATAGGCAAAGCGTGTAGGGTCTGCACTACTTGCTACTATGTCAGTCTCATTTGTCCCTTTCATATAAACGACTTTTCACGCTTTTGCAAAAAGAGTAGAACAAGATCAAATGCCTTCTGTAGGAGCCATCAGATCAGGGTCTGCTCTGTTTGCTTATGGAATAACAGAATTCTGATTCTATACTTTTTATCATGGCTAAAATATCATGTTTTCATATGTCATTATAAAATTTAATCTAATAAATATTCATGATGTCATTTTTATAAGAATATTGAACAGGGAAAGGGTTAAAGCACCACATAAATTATTAAGCTTTACAACAGGTGGGGACAGAAGAGTGGTTGTTCCAATACTTCAGGTAATTAGAGCAGAATGTTAGATACTTGACTCCAATCTGGCCAAGCACATCAGAGCTGCAGCTAAGAGGAGTAGATATCTACATAAACTATTTCCCATACCACCTTACTAACAACTAGATCAAGGTGCATATTCAAAAACTAAAATCATCATTTCTCCACCAAACCCTATGTAGTCAGCACTCTAAGAGACGATTCTAAAGAGTGGTCACAACATAGGGTCTGGTGGAGAAATAAAGAAGTTGCTCTTGAAAAATGTTTGACTTTATGCATCTTATTGAAGCCTCTGCCTATATTGTTTGATTTCTCCTAGCTGAAATTATTTTATGTGTCACACACGGAAGCATCAAGAAATGGAAGCACCCCTTATCCATACAGCAAGATACAAGTACATAGTGTAAATGAATTGGTCGAGAACTTTCTCCTTCAACAAGTATGCAAGTACCTATATAGGCAATTTTAACCCTTTACTCCATGAATATTTATGCAAGACATAATGACATCATGAGTATTAATTACATAATTTTTTATAATCATGCCATGGAAGAAACTACATGTATATCATAATCTATATTATGTCCTATAGGAGACATCTGATCTGGATCTACTCTTTGAAAAAAGCACAAAAAGGCATATTTATGGCGTAAAGAGTTAAAAGAATTATAAAAAATTTGGCTGAGAGAGATTTTGAAAGTACAGTACATGTCTTATACACACCACTCTGGTATAAGCAGATAAGAGTATTATGAGTTAGAGTAGCATTTAACAATTAACCTCATGAATATTCCTGTAAGGAATTATTGACAACATGAATATTTATTAGCTATTTTTTATGATGACATACATATACAGGATGTTTTGACTCGGGCAAAAACTTTAGAATCAGATCTATATTATTCAATATTGAATAAGCAATCAAAGCAGACTCAGTTTGGATGGTTCCTATTGGAGCCGTCTAATATGGGTCTACTCTGTTTGCAAATGTCTGAAAATGTGTTTATATGAAGGAAAGGGTTAATCATTTACCTCATGAATATTTATAAAGAATTAATGCCTTCATGAATATTCAGTAACAGCATTACTGTTGCAATCTTAAAAGTTCATAGCAAGCAGTTGCCTAACACTGTAACTGTTACAGAAAGGGTCAACCCTTTACTCCATAAGTACACCTTTCTAAACCTTTACAAATGGAGTAGCCCCAAATCAGACAGCTCCTATAGGAGACGTCTGACCAGGGTCTGCACTGTTCGCTTATGAAATTTTACAGTTTTTACCATTTCCAATAATTCCTGTGTCCATGTGCTTATACATTCATATATATATATATATATATATTTATATTCATAATGTCATGATTTCTTTCATAAATATTAATGAGGTAAAGGGATAACTAAACACATCCCAGATATAGATCAATAATAGACACTGTACAGTAACCCTTAACTGAACACATCCCAGATATAGATCAATAATAGACACTGTACAGTAACCCTTAACTGAACACATCCCAGATATAGATCAATAATAGACACTGTACAGTAACCCTTAACTGAACACATCCCAGATATAGATCAATAATAGACACTGTACAGTAACCCTTTGCCTAATGCATATTCATTAACTCTGTACTCCATGTATATTAATGAAAGAAATAACGATATCATGGGCACATGAACACAGGAAATTTTGGTATTGGCAGAAACTGTAGAATCATATCTGTATTGTGTCATACGAAAACAGAGCAGACCCTGACTAGACTGCTCCTGCAGGAGTCGTCTTATATGGATCTACTCTGTTTGCAAAGGCATAGAAAGGCGTATTTGTGGAGTGAGGATTAAGAAATAATGAATATATGAATATTAATTAGCTGATTCTTATACTTGCATCATGAAAGAAACACCGTAAAATCATATCTATATTATTGCATAAGCAAACAGAGCAGACCCTGATTAGATGGTGACTGTTTGTAAAGGCATAAGAGGCATATTTCTGATTAAACATTTGAGTGTTACGAAGCAGGTGGTTGCTTCATGCCAGACAGCTTCTTTGGAAGTTTTTCATATCACTTTCATCCTAAATTAAGCTAATACCTTAACCCATTCCTCATAGGCTATTTTTAGACCCAAACTCTTCAAATAAATTTACCGAAAAGGAGCATTTACTTGAGAAAAAGAAAATCTTAGTATTGTGCAGTTTTTAAATCATTGTGATAAATAGAGCATTTGCTCCTGTGGAACAAATGCTCAATTTATCACAATGATTTCAGAAAATGACTTTTACAGAGGCATCAAAATGAGGGAATGTGTTAAAGACCTTGAATTAAGACTTATTTTTAATGGTTGCTTAACACAGATTTAACTCTGTAGTCTCACATGAGCAAACATGTCCTTGTCTGCTGTACAGTAAGCAGTGCAGACCAAGATCAGACACTGCAATGGAAACACTAAAGACCATCTGGGTCTACACTAATATCAAACTAATCTGTCCTGGTTTGCTGTCCTAGGAAAAATGTGCTTCACATGGCATTTAACACTTTACTCCAAAAAATACGCCTGTCTAAGCCTTTGAAAACAGAGTAGACATAGACTCTGCTGTGTTTGCTTATGAAATAATTAAGATTATGATTCTACAGTTCCTGTCATGGCAATAAATCCATGTGTTTATGTGCTATTATACAAATTATTCTAATAATATTAAAGATGTTATTATTTCTTACACGAATATTCATGGAGTAAAGGGTTAAATATACATTAGCAATAAAATAAGGCTGAGAATGGCATATAAAACAAAGAGCACTACTAAACCAAGGATCCCACCACAACCGCTCTCCCATTAAACTCTCTTTACTCCATAAATATGCCTAGCAAACAAATGTATGTATGTTAGCTATACCTAATGCTGCTTTTAACACATTACTCCATGAATATTCATAGTTGATTCCACCCATTAAGAATAGTATTTAACTTATTTTTACAAACTGTTATAGCAAGTGAATATGTAACAATGTCAAGTGAAAGCTTCTAGGAAAGGAAGACCCAAGATATTCTGTAAGTAAACACAGCAGACACCGATCTGGGTCTACTTTGTTTGCAAAAGTGTCAAAAGACAACGCTAAGTTTTGACATCTATATGGAGTAAAGAAACAATACCTGACCTATTTAAAGGTAAGCTACAGTTCGGGGATTAACATTTTCAACATAATGAACATTCTGCATCATTTGCTCTATCTTATATTGGTTTTCACAGTTCATAAATTTCATCCATTCACACCCCCTTGATATTTTTCACAAGCATATATGCCACTAGACTACACACATTCGGTGCATCTCCAACTCTTATTAACCCTTACAACACTGAATGTTCAAATGGACTTATCTAAAATTCAAACAGGTCAAGTTTATGGTGAATCTTATGGGATTTTTGTTAAAGGAAAGTGTAACATGACAAACAGTGCAGACCCTGGTGAAAGGGCTCCTCTAGGAGCCCTTTCATCTGGGTCTACACTGTTTACAAAGGACATTAGTGACTCGGGTCCCGCACTGAAAGGGTTAACCCTTTACTCCATGAACATTAATTGCATGAAGTTTACTAATACATGAACACTCAATTGTTTGGCAAAATTGTTCAATCAGATCTATACACTTCCATAATCAAACAGGGCACCCCAGACACATGGCTCTAACACAGGGCACACCGATCACATGGCTCTAACAGGAGCTGCCTGATCTGGGTCTCAGTTTGCAAAGGCATTAACCCTTTCCCTTATATAAACGTGCTTTCACGCATCTGCAAACAGAGTAGACCCAGATCAGACGGCTCCTAGAGGAGCCGTCTGATCAGGGTCTACTCTGTTTGCTAATAGAATTTCAAAGATCTGTGTCTTTACTTTCCAAAATGGCTACAATGCTCCATGTTCCATATTTCATTATAACCTTTTTGTCCATGAATATTCAGTAGATATTGAAATTTGTAATAAACACAGAACAGGGAAAGGGTTAAAGGGCATATTTATGGAATCAAGGGTTAACCACTGCGCAAATATATCACTTTTACTTATTCTGTGTCCAAATCAACCCAAGATTAAAATATTTGCATAAGACAAATTCGGAAAGAAAAAGAAAAGAAAAGAATCTAGCAATGGTTGTGTATTAACCCTTTACTCCATGAATATTCATGTAAGAAATAATGATGCCATGAATAATAATAAGTTAATTTTCAAAATGGCATATCAGTACATGGTTTTTTTTTACTGAAGCAGAAACTGTAGAATCATATCTATATTATTCAATAGGCAAACAGTGCAGACCCTGATCAGACGGCTTGTCTCTGTTCTGTTTGCAAAGGCGTATTTATGGAGTAAAGGGTTGAAAGCATTTTCATTCAGGTTGACAAGGGCTCTAGATCAGATGAAGATCTAGGAAATCTAAATCAACTATATTTCTCCTTCAAACCTTCATCTTGCTGGTACTCATTAGCAACTGCCTCATTAAGGCCACCCCTAATAAGTACCAACAAGACAGGGTTTGGCTGAAAAAGAAGAGATTAGACTGATATCAGTACTCCTCTTATCAACAGTTCTGCAGTCGAAACCACACTTGCCACATACTCTCATTAACTACCAATAATACATAAAACAAAAAACAAATTGCACTTTTCATTACCATTGTAAGTTGTCAATTGTCTCCTCGTAAAACTACAACACTCGTGTACAACCGCCAGCTCTTAACCAATTCCCTCATATTGACACCTTTTGACACAACTATAAAAGTCACTTTTTTAAAAGCAGCATTAGCCGTAGGAGCAAATGCTCTTTTTATCACAACGGTTTCAAAACCGTACAAGCAAATCCTCTATTTATAACAATGGTTTCAAAACTATAGAATTCTAAAATTTACCTGTATTACTATTAAATGCTCCTTTTTGGTAGATTGATTCAAAGGGGTTGGTTCTAAAAACTGCCTATGAGGGAATGGGTTAAATTTTTAGTCATCATACATTGTACTTACAGTGAACACATAAAACATCTACATTGGTACACAAATTATAATACAGCCACCTCATAGGAAATAGAAATACACTACAAACAGTGTAGATCAAGATAAGAAAATGGTATGGCGTAAAAAATAAATTCGGTACTATTCTTGAAACAATTCGGGTAGAACACATGAACACAGGAGCTTTTTGCATTACTTTGACCTGCATTAAGCTACCACCTGCCTTACAAACTCATATAGACCTCTTTATGATGGTCCCTTATTCCTTTCCCTCATATCAATGTGTTTTCACGCATTTGCAAACAGAGTAGACCCAAATCAGACGGCTCCTAGAGGAGCTGTCTGATCAGGGTCTGCTCTGTTTGCTAATACAATTTGATAGATCTGTTTCTTTGCTTTCTAAAATGTCTACAATGTTCCACCTTCCATATTTCTTTATAACTATTTTTTCCAAGAATATTCAGTAGGTATTGAGCTTAAGACAGGCTCTACTGTTTTATCTAATAAACACTCCCGGTAGTGTTATATTCTGTACACAATTGGTTGCTTAATGCAGGATGAAAGCTCCTACAAAAGGATGCTTTCTGCATTGCTTTCAGTCTGTATTCAACTGTCACCTGTAGTAGTTAATGGTTATTATGTAGTTGTTTTACTGATTGTAAACCCTGTGTAGACCCTGATGAGACATCTCAACTCCAATGTGGCATCTAACCTGGATCTATAATGTTGCCTTCACATCTCTATCTCCTATGATGTCGCTCAATAATGGATAAACTGACATCGAAACAAGGGCATGTTGTATTGCTATGCAAGACATAAGTCCCCCACCGGACTGAAAAAAACATCCACTCTCCCCACCCCACCCACCCATGGTGTGGTTGACCATGGTATATACATGACCACCTGAATGGTATTAGTACCTACTTTCATACATTGAATCAGTAAATAAAAAGTTATTGTCCCGACAAGAAAATATGAAAAAGGGGAGTAACTCCAAAAATATTGATGCTAGAGTTATTGCCCTTGTGCATGACACTACCCCTCATCATGCGTGTTCCATATGTGAAGTTTCAAATCAATTGAACCAGTAGATAAAGAGTTATTGTCCGGACAAAAAAATATGAAAAAGGGGAATAACTCCATAAATATTGATGCTATAATTATGGCCCTTGTGCATGACACTACTCCTGATCATGCTTCTTCAATGTGTGAAGTTATAATGAATTTGGCCTAACTTTGTAGGAGATATTGCCTGGACACGAAGTGTGACAGACGGACTGACAAGAAAATGTGAAAAAGGGGAATAACTCCAAAAATATTGATGCTAGAGTTATGGCCCTTGTGTATGACACTACCCCTTATCATGATTGTTCCATATGTGAAGTTTCAAATCAATTGAACCAGTAGATAAAGAGTTATGGTCCGGACAAAAAAATATGTAAAAGGGGAATAACTCCAAAAATATTGATGCTAGAGTTATGACCCTTGTGCATGACACTAGCCCTCATCATGCTTCTTCAATGTGTGAAGTTATAATGAATTTGGCCTGACTTTGTAGGAGATATTGCCCGGACACGAAGTGTGACAGACGGACTGACAAGAAAATATGAAAAAGGGGAATAACTCCAAAAATATTGATGCTAGAGTTATGGCCCTTGTGTATGACACTACCCCTTATCATGATTGTTCCATATGTGAAGTTTCAAATCAATTGAACCAGTAGATAAAGAGTTATGGTCCGGACAAAAAAATATGTAAAAGGGGAATAACTCCAAAAATATTGATGCTAGAGTTATGACCCTTGTGCATGACACTAGCCCTCATCATGCTTCTTCAATGTGTGAAGTTATAATGAATTTGGCATAACTTTGTAGGAGATATGGCCCGGACAAGAAGCGTGACAGACGGACAGACGGACAGACGGACGGACAGACGGACGGACAGACGGACGGACAGACGGACAGACGGACAGACAGACGGAATCGAGCAAACCTATAGTCCCCCAACCGGTAACCGGTGGGGGACTAATAAAATATAAATTGGTATAAATAACCTATGTAATATATATATTCTTATATTATACTCCTCTCATACATGTTAGACGTATTAACCCTTTACCTGATGAATATTCATGTAAGAAATAATGACTGTATTTGAATATCAACTCGCTGAATTTTGTGCAATGTAGAGCTACAGATAAAGGTACACTCAAATACTAAAATCATCATTTCTCCACCAAACCCTATGTTGTGACCACTCTTTAGAACCGTCTCTTTGATACGATTCTAGAGTGGTCACAACATAGGGTTTTGTGCAGAAATAAATAAGTTATTCTTGAAAATGTTTCAATTTACGCATCTTATCTGGACCTCTGTAGTGACATCGTGAGTAAAGGAATACCATGGCAGAAACTGTAGAATCAGATCTATACTATACCATAAGCAAACGGAGCAGATCCTGATACAGGAGTCATCTGATCTGGGTCTACTCTGTTTACAAAGGTGTTACAAGTCATCTCTATCAGGTAAAGGGGTAAGCTGTTATTAGTTTCTAAGACTTATCTAAGAGTAATCCAGACATAACAAATGTTTGTGCTTATCTCTTTCAGAGCATTAAACTAAAATTTGCGTATCTCAAGGCTAAAATCATCATTTCTCCACTAATTCCTATGTTGTGAACACTCTTTAGAATCATCTTTAAGAGACGATTCTAAAGAGTGGTCACAAGATACCAGTTTGGTGGAGGAAAGAATAGACTACAGTAGAACCCCTCTAATATGACCACTTAGGTGGTTGCTTAACCCTTTTCCCTGTTCTATGTTTATTACAAAATGGAAGGTGGAGCATTGTAGCCATTTTAGAAAGTAAAGACACAGATCTTTAAAATTCTGATAGCAAACAGAGTAGACCCTGATCAGACGGCTCCTCTAGGAGCCGTCTGATCTGGGTCTACTCTGTTTGCAGATGCGTAAAAACACGTTAATATGAGGGAAAGGGTTAAAGAATAACCATAGCTGTCTTTATAAGCAGATGGTTGCTTAATGCAGGAAGAAAGTAATGCAGAAAGTTCCTATAGTAGCTTTCTGCATAACTTTCATCCTGCATTAAGCTACCACCTGCCTCTGCCAGACAGAATTATGCCCCTTTTTGGTTGGTCGCATTAGAGGGGTTTTACTGTATTCTGCTTTAATTGATACATCTTATATGGGCCTTTGATCAGATTAGATTCTGATCAAATACAGATTTAACCTTTAGTCTGATGAATATTCATGTAAGAAATAATGACTACACAAATATTACTTAGTTAAATGTTTTAACAGCGTACTTAACGAGGGAATGTTATACCTTGGCAGAAACTGTAGAATCAGATCAATATTATTCAACAAACAAACAGAGCAGACCCTGATCAGACAGCTCCTATAGAAGTCATCTGATTTGGGTTTACTCCGTTTGCGAAGGTGTAAAAATGCATATACATGGAGTGTGTTTACGTGTGCCTTATTTAGAGCAACCACTTAAATAAAACAGGTTTCTTTAAAAAGGTGTATAGCTGCTTAACCTATTACTCTATAAATATTATTCAAATAATGACATAATGAATATTAATTAGTTTAACTGCTATAACAGCACATGGGCACAAGAACTTTTTGGCCATCACAGAAACTGTAGAATCATATCTATATTGCATCATAAGCAAACAGAGCAGACCCTGATCAGATGGCTCCTACAGGAGCCATCTTATCTGGGTCAACTTTGTTTGCAAAGGTGTAGAAATGCATATTTATAGTGTACAGCGTTAAGGAACAAAACTAATGCAAGAAGCTTAGGAACATTTTGTTTTTTGTCCTGCAATAAGCTATAACCTGCCTCAACCTTCTACTCCATTATCCATTTTTATGTGAAGGGTTCATGCAGAAAACAAAAATGCGGGTGAAAAACTGTTAACAGTAAAGCAAATAATGCAGACAGTAACAGAATGATCCTTCAGGAGCCTTCTAATATAGGTCTACAATGGTCGCCTGTCTTAAGTACCCTAAAAGACATATCTGGTAGCCATTACATCGAGGTTTTATTTTAGTTTCATCACAATTACAATTAAGTTTCAATTGAGCTTCAATGAGCCTGATTCACTTTGATCATTTGGCATCTTGGCAAGATTTCATCATTTTAACCATTTACTCCATAAATACACCTTTCTACGAATTTGCAAACAGAGTAGACCCAGAT
Source organism: Azorinus chamasolen (assembly GCA_963576725.1). Classification (NCBI taxonomy): domain Eukaryota; kingdom Metazoa; phylum Mollusca; class Bivalvia; order Cardiida; family Solecurtidae; genus Azorinus; species Azorinus chamasolen. The sequence goes on along the minus strand of OY755247.1, from coordinate 64,917,381 downwards.
CAGAGGCACCCGTAGGAGCCATCTGATCTGGGTCTGCTCTGTTTGCTTATGGAATAATATAGATCTGATCCAAAAGTTTTTGCAAAACCGACTCTTTAGTGTTCATTAGCCATTATGAAATCTCATCTAATTGATATTCATGATGTCTTCATTTCTTACATGAATATTCATGGAGTAAAGAGTTAATGTTATCATGTCCACTGCTGTAACTGAGTGCTATTAAAAAGGTATACAGTAAAATCTCAATTATTCAAACACTAAAATACGTATTATAATCGATCTTTAAGACTGGTGGCAGTTTAATGCAGGGTGAAAGGAGCTTTCTGCATGACTTTCATCATGCATTCAGCAGCCAACTGCCTAAAAGGGTCTAAATTCTTCTATACAGAAAATTCGAATAATCAAGATTTTACTATATTTATTGCACCTTTGTTTGACACTAGACTCCAATGTTATGACTTTTAACACATTTGCTGGGAAGACTCAGACCAGACGTCTCCTCTAGGACCTGTCTGATCTGGTCCACTCTGTTTGCTTATGGAATTATATAGATCTGATTCTACAGTTTTGGCCCTGGCCAAATATTCATTCATATGTTCACAGGCCATTATAAAAATTTATCACATCAATGTTAACAATGTCATTGACTTGTACATGAATATTCATCGAGTAAGGGGTTAAGTTCACTTTTTTTCATACACTACATAAGAGCAAATGCACATTAACCCTTTCCCTGTTCTATGTTTATTCCAAATTTCGATACCTACTCAATATTCATAGACAAAATAGTTATAATTAAAAACTTAAGGTGGAACATTGTAGCCGTTTTAGAAACTAAAGAAATGGGTCTACCAAATTCCATAAGCAAACAGAGTAGACCCTGATCAGACGGCTCCTTTAGGAGCCGTCTGATCTAGGTCTACCCTGTTTGCAAATGTGTGAAAACACGTTTATATGAGGGAAAGGGTTAACTGCAGTCTAGTATCAGTTGCTAATCTAAACAAACACCACAAAGAAATTCTTGTTATTTAACCAAATGTAGTCATAGCACTTAGGACTTTAGCAGATTTAACCCATTAACCCTTTCCTTCATAGGTTATTTTTAGACCCAACCTCTTTGAATGAATCTACCGAAAAGTAGCATTTACTAGAGAAAGGAAAATGTTATAATTGTGTAGTATAGAAACCATTGTGATAAATAGAGCATTTGCTCCTATGGAGCAAATGCTCTATTTATCACAATGGTTTCAAGAAGTGACTATTACAGAGGCGTAGAAAGGCGTATTTATGGAGTAAAGGGTTAAGTGATATATATTCATGTTAACAAATAATGTTTTAAAAGTAATTCTTTATAATGGCTTCATGGTGGTTTTTTTTTATCATGGTAGAAACTGTAGAATTAGATCCGTATTATTTCATAAGCAAACAAAGCAGACACTGGGTCTACTCTGTTTGCAAAGGCCTCCAAAGGTATATCTTTGAGGTAAAGGAAAAAAGTATGGACAGTCTAAATGACTGTAATTATCCTCTGTACTGTTTGAATATTTAACCCTCAGAATGCTGGAAACAAGCGTACTGGCATTCGCAATCAGTGTAGACCAAGATCAGAGGGTTTAAAAAGAAGTCCTCTGATCTGATTCAGCACTGTTTGTCATTCAATATTTTGTAGCAAATTCAAGCCTTTCCTTCTGAATAAACTCTATAGTTAAACACTGATGGGCTTTTCCTCTTTACACATTCAGCATTCAGAGCCTTAACTAAAAATCAGTCATCCATTCACAATAGAAAAAAAGCATTTGTCGTCCTCAGTTCTTCCTTACATGCAGATTTACTTATCAAGTGAGGATTTAATATAATATTTGCATTGTTTCTTTGCTTGATATCCATCCGATTTTACATTTATCCATAAAACTCTCCTCTTCAGTTCAGCCAATCAGATCACAGGGCATAAAAGTCTCGGCAAATCAGGAAAATGCTTGTATAGAGATTTATGAGAAAAAGTATCTCACTACCTTCCATAGTTCATTGCGCATTCTCTCTAAATGCCCATCAAGACACAATAAAATGCCTAGAATGCGTTTTGTTCAGTATATACAAGTCTGCGTATCATCACTCGATTGATTTATCTAAGAACTCCATAAATCGTTTTGCGTATTGTTCAGGGTGCACAGTGGATATTTCTGCCCCCGTGCCATGTTTCATCGTCTTGGCTGCTTGTGCAGTACGTTTTTTCATGCCATATTTTGTTAGAATATCAATGAGGGCCATGAAATAGATCTCACGCTTTGGTCCACCTGGAAATAATATGTGTATGGAGAATCTTACATGTATACAATGTCACTCAATGTCATGGTCTTCTATTGTGTTTAACCCTTTACTCCATAAATACGCCTTTCTATGCCTTTGCAAACAGAGTAGACGCTGATCAGACGGCTTCTACAGGAGCTGTATGATCTTGGTCTGCTCTGTTTGCTTATGATATAATACAGATATGATTCAACAGTTTCTACTATGGTCAGAAATTCCTTTGTCAATGGGCCATTATAAAAATTAATTAATATTCACAATGTCCTTATTTCTTACAAGAATATTCATCGAGTAAAGGGTAAATCAATAAAATTATAAACAATCAATGCAATCCAATTCTTATACAAAATACGTTAAACAGAATGAAACAAGTTCAGTAACTCTTTCACTGTCATGGTCCTACAAAAGCAACTCATAAAGCTTGCTGTAACGTACCAATCTGTGATTGTCTTTGCAAACATTTGGATCCAGATGAGACCCCATGTAACTTGATGTCTCATGATCATCAGGATCCAAACCGCTTGACACTCCAACAATGTTTTTGAGAAAAAGTTGAAGGAAAGTCCAGCAGATCATGAGATGACAATGTTTGCAGACAAAATTTATTTTGAGCAAAAAGAGTTCCAGCTAGAATGGTGTCAATAGGACACAGATGCCCCCTTCTGGCTCTATATCAAGCATGTTTTTATGCATATGAAAATTACAAAGTTCCATAACTTTTGCAAAAATGGCCATTACAAAAGTTAACTTCTTTATAACTATCTTCACATGAAGGTTGTTAGTGTGTAAAGGTTTGAGGCAAATCTTCAAAGGGTTGTATGGGGAGTTGGACACACATGATTTTTACAGTGAAAATCTTTACATAGTCCTGTAACTCTGGTAAAAATGTTTGAAGCCAGATTTTCTTCTATACGGCCATTTTTCACATCAAGGTTAATCATCTGTGAAAGTTTATGTTGCGAGTAGTCATTTTGTACAAACTGATATTAAACAAGTCATGGAAAATATTATTAAGCCTTTTTCTATGACTTTACAGCTTATATTAAACACGTGTGATATAGAGAAATAATTCTGCAATGGCTACATTAACTCGAATACACTTGGGATATTATGTGATAAATATATATATCATTTGAACACAATACTGATGAAAAATAAATCTAGCAAACATCTAATGTGTCTACAGGAGCAAATGCTCTATTTATTGCTATGGTTTCAATTATACAACATAATACTAAAAGTGTCCTCTTTTGTAGTAAATGCTCCTTTTCAGTAGATTTACTCAAAGAGGTTGGGTCTAAAAATAGCCTATGAGGTAATGGGTTATTCACTTATTTGGTGCTTTCCCTTGCAGACATACCTTCTATCTCTACTCCCTTAATACCAAATCTCTCTATGTTTGGGTCCATGTCTCCATTAAAGACGGGCACACTATTGGGCTGGGGGCTGTCTGGAGGGGTGGGGGCTAATCCCGCCATGTCTGCCCCAGGGTTGTCCTCTGGATCCAGACCATTCTCCTCCTCACTGCCCTCATCAGTATCTAAATTCTGTGGGTCGACGGCTTCAGTCTCTGTTCGTTCTGGGTCGTGGATACCCACTATAAGACTGTAGTCCATCAGGTGAAGACTGGCCAGGAACTAGAACAAACACAAGTTCTCCTCATTGCAGAACTGTACATAAGGTAATCAACATAGCCAAGTCTTTCTTTCTAAGCCAAAATCTCAAGTCTTTCTTTCTAAGCCAAAATCTCAAGTCTTTCTTTCTAAGCCATAATCTCAAGTCCTTCTTTCTAAGCCGAAATCTATCTCGTTGGAACTATCATAACTGTTTTGGAGAGGCAATTCAAATGACAGATAAACTTAAAAACTATATAAACCCTTTACCTAATAAAGATGCCTTCTGATGCCTCTAGACTAATAAAGGTAAGCACTGTTTGCTTAACCCTTTAATTTTACTTTTATTCCAAATTTCAATACCTACTGAATATTCATGGACAAAATAGTTACAACGAAATATGGAAGGCAGAACATTGTAGTCATCTTAGAAAGTAAATATTAAAAGAGATATTTCAAATTCCATTAGCAAACACAGCAGACTCTGATCTAATCTGGGTCTTCTCTGTTTGCCAATGCATGAAAACGTGTTTCTTTGAATGAAAGGGTTGACCATATCCCTGCTCAATACATTTTCATGTAAGAAATAATGGCATCTTGAAGATTTATAAGCTGATTTTTTACTACATGGCATTTGTAAACAGAATGATTTGGTCAGATCTATCATAATTTCATAAGCAAACAGATCAGACCCTGATTCTACAGTTTCTGCCATGGTCAAATGATTCCATGTCCAAATCCTATTATACAAATTCAGTTAATTAATATTCATGACATTATTGCATGGCTTAATAGAAAAAAGAGCCGTACAGCCCTTTCAGTGCTAAATTTTCAAATGGACTTTCCAATAATTCAAACAGGTGTAGACTGTGAATATTATGAGATTTTATTAAAAGAAAAGTGTAACATGACACACAGTGCAGACCCTGATGAGAGGGCTCCTCTAGGAGCCCTCGCATCTGGCTCTACATTGTTTGCAAAGGACATTAAAGACTCTTTCCTGCACTAAAAGGGTTAATAGCAAAAAGGGTCATCTACAACAAAATTATCCGTGTCCTGCTGCATAATGCCTACCTCAACGTCCTTGGTCAGGTTATGCATGAGTTTCTCCTTTGGTTCTGGACCTATGTGTATCTTGATGCCATCTGTCACAAAGTCGTTATCCTTAAATGTCGGCAGATCCTTTGCCTAGTAATGTAGAAATAGCAGCTTACAAATACATGACGATGTGTAAGAAATAATGACTACGAATATTAATTAGCTGAGTTTTTATAACGGCGTATGAACACAGAAACTTTTTGCCACAGCAGAAACTGCACAATCACATCTATATTTTTTCATAAACAAACAGGAGCAGTCTGATCTGGGTCTACTCTGTTTGCAAATGCATAAAAACGTGAATATTTAATGGGATAAAGCGATAAAACAAGTACTGATCTATCCAAATCTCTGCAAACCCAATCTTGTTAGAACTCATTGGAATCAAGCCCTGTGCAGTGTGGCAGGGAAATAGAGAATATAGTTGTCTAAATACTTGTCTAAGCTACAGTTCTGTATATGCCAGTATGGGAAAACATGAGTGTTGGTTTTAATATATAAACAGGACATTTCAGCTAAGGCAGAAGCTGTAGAATTAGATCTATCTATCATTTTATAAGCAAACAGAGCAGGTGCAGATCAGTCGCCTCCTACTGGAGTCATCTCATCTGGGTCTAATCTGTTTGCAAAGGCGTAAAAAGGCACGAATGTCATTAAAAAAATTCAGCTTACGCATATTCCTAGTCATTATTTCTAACATGATTAATTCAAAGGCACAGAGTGAAACAAGCCGTTATCCAATATCCATTTTTTCTAGTTAATGCTCGTTTCCAGTAGAATTTATTTAAAAAGGTTGGACCTAAAAATAGCCTATAAGGGAATGGGTTATTTAATGTATTAATTATAAAATGTAAACTGTTACCCTTTAAGAGTGGAATACTCCTACATTGTTCATTGGAAGAGTCCATACAGTATTAACCCATTACCTCATAGGCTATTTTTAGATCCAACCTCTTTGAATAAATGTACTGAAAAGGACTTTTAGAATTTTGTAGTTTGAAACCATTGTGATAAATAGAGCATTTGCTCCTATTGGAGCAAATGCTCTATTTATCACAACGGTTTCAATAGGAGATTTTTACAGAGGCGCTGAAAGGCGTATTTATGGGGAAAAGGGTTAAAGGGTACAGATGGCTCATCTAGGAGCCCTCTTATCTGGGTCTACACTGTTTTCCACTGACAGTACACTTGTTTCCCGCAATCGAAGGGTTAAGTCATTGACCTATTCTTTTGTTATCCCCTTATACCATGGACCTTTGGTCGAGTAAATTCCTTTGTTATCCCCTTATACCATGGACCTTTGGTCGAGCCAGGAAGTAAAATACAATAGACATGGCAACTAACAATTATAAGTCATTAAACTCCGGTTCTTTTGGAGGCGGCTCAACCCTTTCCCTCATACAAAGGACTTTTCATGCCCTTTCAAACAGATTAGACACAGATCAGACAGCTCCTATTGGAGCTGTCTGATCAGGGTCAGCTCTGTCTGCTTCTGGTATAATACAGAGCTGATTCTACAGTTTCTGTCCGAGTCAAAATACCCTGTGTTCATGTATCATTTTAAAAATTAATGTAATTAATATTCATGATGTCAACATTTCTAACACGAATGATCAACAGGCAAAGGGTTAATGTCATAAAACTAATAGGAAAGTTACTCAATGTTTCATCTGGATCTAAACTGTTACAAACTTTATCCAAAATTTACCAGCTGCACCACTTAACCCTTTTATTCATGAATATTCATGTAAGAAATAATGACATCATGAATATTAATTAGTTGAATTTTCATAATGGCAAATGATGCATTCATGGATATTTGGCGATGGCAGAAACTGTAGAATCTATATTGTTCAATAAGCACACACAGTAGACCTTAATTAGATGGCTCCCACAAGAACTGCCTGATCTGGTTCATCTGTTTACAAATGTGATAAAAGGCATACATATGGAGTGACAGGTAAATCTCTATATAGCCCAGCATACAGTAAAACCTCTCTATAACGACCACTAAATTACATCAAGTATTTTGTGTTAATGGCAGGTGGCTGCTTAAAGCAAGATGAAAGTAAAACAGAACGCCCCTAAAGGAGCATTCTGTTTTACTTTCACCTTGCTTTAAGCAGCCACTTGCCCTAAATACCAACTAATTAACACAATTTAACGGTCATTATAGAGAGATTTTACTGTCTTAGGCTGCACATGGACAAATAAGAGCACTAACATTGCGCTAAACCTGAACAGATCGTTACTTTCTAAAATACTTTTTCACTTCCCTTTAACTTTTCGCATGCTATCAGTAATCAGTGTTATTTGTCATCTACACATCGCTATCTTCTGCAATGTTTTCCTTTTTGCCAAAAAAACCAGCCTGAGCGTCAAATAACTAAGATCTTGACAAGATACTGGGTTCCTCAGCATCTCAGTAATTGGCATCAGTTATCAAACATTTGGCAATAGCATTCAAAGAGTTAATGTTCAACTTAATGACATCAATGCATCTAAACAATCACCATTAAAATCTGAGGTTTCTGCATCAATTGCAGTGACATGAATCTTTAATGAGAAACGAAGCAGACAGCTGCAAATACAGACTACGGTACATCTTCTGTACATTGACCTCAAATGAAGTCACAATCCTGGCTCTTTGAGGCAAATGGTAGCTTTAACCCTTTATTCCATAAATACACCTTTCTACGCCTTTGCAAAAAGAGTAGACCCAGATCCGACGGCTCCTGATCAGGGTCTGCTTTGTTTGCTTGTGGTTTAATATAGATCTAATTCTGCAGTTTCTGTCTGAATCAAAATATCCTGTGATCATTATACCGTTATAAAAAACAAGAGCTGTCCGCAGATAGCGCGCTCCACTTTCTTTAGTGCTGGATAGTGTAGTGGACGTTTAAGTCCGAAAGGGGAGATAACAACAGCAAAATTAATTTTAGGGTTACCTACCCTTGTGAAATGGGTCCCCCTTGTAATAGTTAATATGTATACCAAAGATGAGCCAAATATCTTTGAAAGTTTCTGAGACATGGACCTGAACATAAAACTTAACCAACAATGAAAATTCTAAGTCGAAAAAGGGGCATAACTATGGCAAAATTAATTTTAGAGTAACCTACCCTTGTGATAGCAAACATACATACCAAATATGAACCAAATATCTTTGATGGTTTCTGAGAAAAGGACCTTAACAAAAAGGTTAACCAACGCCGACGCCGACGAGAGGGTCATGACAATACCTCCACTTTTTGAAAAAGTGGAGCTAATAATCTAGTTAATATTCATGAAGTTATAATTTCTTACGCAAATATTCATGGAGTAAAGGAATAAGCAATACAAAAGTACTCCCATAGGAGCCTAATGCATTATTTACATTCTGCAAACAGGGTAGACCCAGATCCTATAGGAGCCGTCTGATCAGGGTCTGCTCTGTTTATGAAATTGTAATAAATCTGACCAAAACCAAATATTCATATGTACATAATGCTATAATAAAAATTCAGCAAATAAATATTCATCATGTCATTATCAAACATGAATATTCAACAGTGAAAGGGTTAAGTTTTTCAAGAACCAATGTTAGTTCATTCAGCGACTACTTTCGAGAGGTTCTGCAGTATATAAATACAGTATTTCGCCTTGGCATCTTTCTCTACTCAGCCAAACAAAAGCCCAATTTGACCTTAGAAAACCAATTTTGACAGTATCCAGTTCAGAGACCAACTTTACCAATTCCCATAGTAACATTTGTATTCAACCCGTTACTCCATAATCAAACCGTTGCAAACAGAACAGACCCAGATAAAAGGGCCCCTGTCTAATTAGGGTCCATTGTTTGCTTGTGAAATAATATAGATCCGATTCTGGAAGTTCCAGAATTCCTCTGTAATTCTGCTTATTAATATTCATGGACATTAGGTTAACTCTCTGATATGGAATGTTTTGGCTCAGGTAGAAACTGTAGAATCAGATCTGTATCATACCATAGGCAGGATCATACCATAGATGACTAGGAGCCGCCTGATCTTGGTCTACAGTAAGGAGATTTCTGCATTATTTTCATCTTGCATTAAGCAACCATCTGCTTCTAGAGACATCTATGTTTATTCGTAAAGTGGTCGCTGTAGAGGGGTTTTGGTGTAAGAAATACAGTAAAACCTCTCAATAACGACCATTAAATTACATCAAATAGTTTGTGTTAAAGGCAGGTGGATGCTTAAAGCAAGGTGAAAGTAAAACAGAACGCTCCTATAGGAGCGTTCTGTTTTACTTTCACCTTGCTTTAAGCAACCACCTGCCCAAAATACCAATTAATTAACACAATCTAGGTCGTTATAGAGGTTTTACTGTATATCACATTTAAGGTCTATATTGTTTGCCAATGTGATGTACTGTATAGGAGCGTTCTGTTTTACTTTCACCTTGCTTTAAGCAACCACCTGCCCAAAATACCAATTAATTAACACAATCTAGGTCGTTATAGAGAGGTTTTACTGTATATCACATTTAAGGTCTATATTGTTTGCCAATGTGATGTACTGTTTACTGGTACAATATGCTAGTAATACCTTTTCTTTGTCACTGGCCGCTCTGTCCACAGTAGATCCCTGAAATACAAAACAACTACATTACATCCAGGTACATATAACCCTTTACTCCATGAATATTCATGTAAAAATAATGATGTCATGAATATGAATTAGATTATTTGTTACAATAGCGCATGGATATGGGAAGTTTTGACTATTACTGGAAACTGTAAAATCATATCTATATTATATCATAAGCGAAAGAGCCTATAAGAACAGTCTGATCTGGGTCTACTCTGTTTGAAAAGGCGTAGAAAGGAGCATAAAAGGATAAAGTAAAAGAGGCTTTAACAACTTATCGGATGAATATTCATTAACTCTTTCCCTAATATAAATGTGTTTTCACGCATCTGCAAACAGAGTAGACCCAGATCAGACGGCTCCTAGAGGAGCCGTCTGATCAGGGTCTACCCTGTTTGCTAATAGAAATTCAAAGATCTGTGTCTTTACTTTTTAAAATGGCTACAATGCTCCACCTTCCATATTTCATAATAACCTTTTTGTCCATATATATTCAGTAGGTATTGAAACTTGTAATAAACATAGAACAGGGAAAGGGTTAATACTTCCATCATGAATACTCTGTTTGCAAATGCATGAACAAGCGTTTATATGAAGGATAGAGTTAAATCAAGACTATGAATGTTTTCAGATCTTTCTAAGTTTCTTCTAAAAGTGCATGTGCAACTGCTTACCTTCAAGTCGTATTTTTTATGTATGGGTACCCGTGGACTGAACACATTTCTCATGACGACCAGGTAGGTCTCAACATCATTTACTGTGATTCTGTATAGACCCATATAATGGGGTAGCAAGCTTTCTGCATGGCACTCAACAATGTGCTAAAAAACACAGCAATCATAAATATTAGGTCTACATTCTATCTAAGGTCTCTATAGTCATAAGCTACAATAATTATTTTTTTGATACAAAAACTGATGTCTCCCCCCCCCCCCCCCCCCCCCAAAAAAAAATAAAAAAAATTCCATGTAAAGATTTCAATGTCCCATAACTGCAGGAAATCATCGAACCGGAACAGGATTAATATATGAACATCTAGGCATGGTGCTCATCAATCCTATGAAGTTTCATTAAAATCTGATCAAAGGTTTTGGGAAAACTGTGTGGACAAAATTGTCCATGTAAAAATTTCAAAGTCCCATAACTCTGCAGACAATCATTTAAGTGGAACAGGAATGAGATAGGCACAACTAGGCAGAGTGCTGATCAATCCTATGAAGTTTCATGAAAATCCAACCAAAGCTTTTGGAGAAAACTCGCGGACAAATTAAAATTGGACAGACGGACGCCACGTACAAAAACAAAATGTCTCCCCAGTATACTGGGGGAGACATAATATTAGGTCTATGTTCTATCCAAGGACTCTATAGAGTCATAAATAATTGATTGACATTCTATTCCTGGTCTCCATAGAGTCATAAATAGTAGGTCTATGTTCTATCCAAGGACTCTATAGAGTCATAAATAATAGATTGACATTCTATTCAAGGTCTCTATATTTCTCAGCCATATGCCTTTTTTGTTGGTACTCATTAAGATCACCATGAGGAGGCAACTCTTATAAGTACTAGCACAATAGACTTTGTCAACAAAACTTCTATCAAAGATATGCCTGTTATAACCCTGTAGAAGATGGAATATTTTGACGCATTTGCAAATAGAGCAGACCAAGATCAAAGTGCTCCTGTCGGAGCAATCAGATTAGGGGTCTCCTCTGTTTACTGATGCAAAAATGTAGATCTGGGTCCATGCTTATAAAGCTTTTAGTTGAGTCTGAGTTTCGTTCTGAAGCTTTTGATTGGTCAGATTTGAGTTCTCAAGCTTTTGATTGGTCAGATTTGAGCCAAAAACTTGAGAACGAACTCAGACTCAACTAAAAGTTTTATAAGCATGGACCCTGAATCTACAGTTTCTGCCATGGTAAAAAGCCTCAAGTGTTTATATGCCATTATAAATACTCAATTTCTTAATATTGATGTCATTATTTCTTACATGAGTAATCATTATGCTGCTTAATCCTTTACTCCATGAACAAGAAATAAATGACATCATGAATATTAATTAAACAGGGCAACACAACACTAGCATACTCTTCATATACCTAGGTTCATATTTACAACCATTTTACAGTAAAACCTCTCTACAACGGCCACAAAACATCAATTAGTTTGTTAAAATCAGGTGGCTGCTTAACCCTTTACCTGATAGAAGCGGCTTTAAGCGAGTTTAATATATTCCTCCGCTGAAGAAAATAGTTCCAATTTTTAAAATAATGAACATATAGCATCATAAATAGTTTCTATATTCTAGGAGGTGGTAGCTTAAAGCAGGCTGAAAGTAAAGCAGAATGCGCATTAAGGCGCATTCTGCTTTACTTTCAACCTGCTTTAAGTGGTCACCTGTCTTCAAAACTAGAAATAGGCTATTGGGTAAAGGGTTAAAGCAAGGTGAAAGTAAAACAGAACGCTCCTATGAACAGAACGCTCATAGGAGCGTTCTGTTTTACTTTCACCTTGCTTTAAGCAACTACCTGCCCTAAATACCAACCAATTAACACAATTTAGTGGCTGTTATAGAGGTTTTACTGTAGTTCCATAAATTTGAGACTCAAAACTGCAAACTGAATAACTGTTTTCAAATTTCTTAAGAGAGTTAATCCATTCTCTGATACGGACATCTTTTGACGTCCATGTAAAAGTCACTTTTTGAAACCATTGTGATAAATAGAGCATAATTCTCCTTTGGAGCAAATCCTCTATTTATCATAATGATTTCAATATCTAAAATATTTTGATATTTTTCTAGTAAATGCTCCTTTTCAGTAGATTTGTTCAGAGGTTGTGGCTAACACAGCATATCAGAGAATAGGTGAGGCTCAGTGCAAAAAAAGTAAAGTACCTAGTTATAGTCTACTTTCAGACCAAATGATCGTTAAGCCGACTGTAAATTTAATCCAATGTACATTCTGGGAGAATGAATTTTTCCCATCCCCACTTAACTGTATGTTGTTATTATCTGCTACTGCTTGGAATTGTCTCACGGAAATGATTCTAATGAGTTAGAGTAGTAAAACCATTGGGTTAGGTGGATAAATAAGGAATATACATCCAACTTCCAAAATACACCCCTTATCTGGAGACCTGCTGAAAGCCACTCAGGATGAGGGTGTTAATGTGTTACCTGGTGGTACTGTTTCAGGACATGGTGCATTTGTTCCACTTCCTCACTGACCAGGGTTTTGATGAAGTACCGCCGATCCTGGGAGATAAGGATTCGAGCCCCGCTTCGTCCGGGAGAATCGGCACAAATGGGCTGCTTGGTTAATGAGTTCTAAAGGGAAAAACAAAACAGAACATGTCAAAGACAAACAAATTGATGCACCATAACTACCCTAGATATACAGCTAGATAATAACAGGCAAAAAGTATACCACACCAAGATAAAATCTGAAATTGATCAGTCTCAATCATTTACTACTTCATTGGTTTCAATTACTGTTCAAAGGAATACGTCATATGTAAGCAGAAGTGTGACAAAGAACGGTGATATAAGTGGTGATATAACCTTCACCAAAAATTGTAAATTAAAAAGGGTCATAATTCTGTCATAATACTTGACAGAGTTATGTTCTCTTGCCTATAGGTACAGCTTGAGATGGTGAACAAGTGTTTCAAGTTCCAAAGCTTTATCGCAAAAAAATTGTTCAACATAAATTGTGGTTAGCATAATTTTTTATTTGCTTAACGCAAATACTAAATGTAAATATTAAGTCCAATTGTGCGACTTTGACCTTGGATATACATACTGGATCACACCAATGCCACTGTAGCATGTCCAGATAAATATTGTGGTGAAATTTGAGAAGGATCCACCAAGCAGAACTTGAATTAGAGATGTTACAGACAGACAGACATTTAACATATTTGCTAAACGCAAATTCTAAGTCCAGTCATGCACCCTTGACCTTGGATACATGTACCGGGACACGAGATGCTACTGTAGCATGTCCAGATAAATATTGTGGTTAAATTTGAGAAGGATCCACCAAGCAGAACTTGAGTTAGAGATTTTACAGACAGACAGGGCCATTCCATAATATGTCCCGTTTTTTCAAACGGGCATATAAATATTCATGATGTCATTATTTCTAACATGAATATTCATCAGGGAAAGGGTTACAGTGGGCAATTTTCAACTTCGATCCTGATCAAATTTTAACTGCAATTTGCATATAATGCTTGTCCCAAATGACAATTCACCTTACAAGGATTAAGATTTTAAGACACAGAAGCATGTAAATTGGTCGCCATAGCAACTATTAAAATTCAATGATTTGAGACTTGGCGAGAGCACTGTATCCAAGACCTGCTTAAGCCCTTTGAAAGTTGAAATTTCAGAGTGGATTAGACCACCAGTGGTTAACTGTAAAGTCCACTCAGTATGAAAGGCTCAACTTGGAAGAGGAGTTTAAAAACCACAAACAGTGCAGACCTTGCTCCTCTAAGAGTCCTCTAATCTAGGGCTACACTGCTGGCAAAGGACGGTGCACATGTGTCCAACATTCCAAGGGTTAACATCGTCAGTCATTGTTCCAGCCTTGTCAATGACATGTACTCCTGCCAAATACTCCATAAATAGTTAACCAAACACTCCATAAATAGTTACCAAATACTCCATAAATAGTTAACCAAATACTCCATAAATAGTTCAAATACTCCATAAATAGGTAACCAAATACTCCATAAATAGTTCAAATACTCCATAAATAGTTAACCAAATACTCCATAAATAGTTCAAATACTCCATAAATAGTTAACCAAAACCTTTTACCTGATGAATAGTCATGACACAAATAAATGACATCATGAATATTATTAGCCGAGTCGTTTTAACGATATAATTATGAACATAGAAACTGCTGAATCAGATCTATTTAATTCCATAAGCAAAACAGAACAGACCTTGAGCAAAGCGCTACTACAAGAGGCATTTGATCTGGGTCACCAGTGCTATAACAATACAAGAGGCATTTGATCTGGGTCACCAGTGCTATAATAATACAAGAGGCATTTGATCTGGGTCACCAGTGCTATAACAATACAAGATACATTTGATCTGGGTCACCAGTGCTATAACAATACAAGAGGCATTTGATCTGGGTCACCAGTGCTATAACAATACAAGAGGCATTTGATTTGCATCTGGGTCACCAGTGCTATAACAATACAAGAGGGCCAGAATGGCCCTGACATCGCCCAGTCACCAGACAATCAGAAGAGAAGATTTTCAAAGTTTTCACTATACTTTTCTATTGAAAACTGGCTACCCCTGGGGCGGGGCAATTTTGTCCCCTGGGGCATAATTTATACAACTTTTATAGAGGACCTGAACATGATGTTATGTGCCAAATATGAAAGCTGAGAACCTTCCAGTTTCAGAGAAGATTTTCAAAGTTTCACTATATGTTTATATTGAAAACAAGGCACCCCTGGGGCGGGGCCAATTTTGACCTCAGGGAAATAATTTATATAACTTTTGTAGAGGACCTGATTAGGATTCTATGTGGCAAATATGAAAAGCTGAGAACCTTCCAGTTTCAGAGGAGAAGATTTTCAAAGTTTTCTCTATTTGTTTCTATTGAAAATTAGCCACCCCTGGGGCGGGGCTAATTTTGACCCCAGGGAAATAATTTATATAACTTTTGTAGAGGATCTGAACATGATACTATGTGCCAAATATGAAAGCTGAGAACCTTCCAGTTTCAGAGGTGAAGATTTTCAAAGTTTTACTATATGTTTATATTGAAAACAAGGCACCCCTGGGGCGGGGGCCTATTTTGACCCCAGGGACATAATTTATATAACTACTGTAGAGGACCTGAACATGATGTTATGAGCCAAATATGAAAACTGAGAACTTTCCAGTTTCAGAGGAGAAGATTTTCAAAGTTTTCTCTATTTGTTTCTATTGAAAATTAGGCACCCCTGGGGCGGGGACAATTTTTACCCCAGGGGCATAATTTATATAACTACTGTAGAGAACCTGAACATGATGCTATGTGCCAAATATGAAAGCTGAGAACCTTCCAGTTTCAGAGGAGAAGATTTTCAAAGTTTTCTCTATTTGTTTCTATTGAAAATTAGCCACCCCTGGGGCGGGGCCAATTTTGACCCCAGGGGCATAATTTATATAACTTTTGTAGAGGATCCGAACATGATGCTATGTGCCAAATATGAAAGCTGAGAACCTTCCAGTTTCAGGAGAAGATTTACTATATGTTTATATTGAAAACAAGGCACCCCTGGGACGGGGCCTATTTTGACCCCAGGGGCATAATTTATATAACTTTTGTAGAGGACCTGAATATGATGCTATGTGCCAAATATGAAAGCTGAGAACCCTGTAGATTCAGAGGAGAAGATTTTTAAAGGTTCAAATTGTTGACGACGGACGACAAACGATGCACGACGAACGCCGACGGACATCAGGCGATCATAAAAGCTCACCCTGAGAACTTTGTGCTCTGGTGAGCTAACAAGAGGCATTTGATCTGGGTCACCTGTGCTATAATAATACAAGAGGCATTTGATCTGGGTCACCAGTGCTATAACAATACAAGAGGCATTTGATCTGGGTCACCAGTGCTATAACAATACAAGATACATTTGATCTGGGTCTACAGTGCTTTTACAAGAGGCATTTGATCTAGGTCTACAGTGCTATTACAAGAAGCATTTGATCTGGGTCTACAGTGCTCTTACAAGAAGTATTTGATCTGGGTCTACAGTGCTCTTACAAGAAGCATTTGATCTGGGTCTACAGTGCTCTTACAAGAAGCATTTGATCTGGGTCTACAGTGCTCTTACAAGAAGCATTTGATCTGGGTCTACAGTGCTCTTACAAGAAGCATTTGATCTAGGTCTACAGTGCTCTTACAAGAAGCATTTGATCTGGGTCTACAGTGCTCTTACAAGAAGCATTTGATCTGGGTCTACAGTGCTATTACAAGAAGCATTTGATCTGGGTCTACAGTGCTATTACAAGAAGCATTTGATCTGGGTCTACTCTGTTTGCAGTGAAGGGTTAGTCCTGCTATTGCCTACTTTGTAAGCCCTGGAAAACAGTTTTGTTCCAGATGAGAAGACTCCTTTGTGAGCTTTCTGCATGACTTTCAACCTGCATTAAGCTGCCACTTGTCTTACAGACCGGCACTGATTTGAACATCCTGTTTAGAAGGGTTTTAATTTTAATCGTACAAACTTTTGCAAAGCCTGTTAAAGCTTAATTGCATCTGAGTTCTTTGAAAATATCTGTCATCATTTTCAATTCTCATTAACATTCAACTTTCATCTGCAAAAATTGCCATCTGCTGCAATTCCAAAAGAACTTCTTCAATGTAAAAATACAACAGTGTCTGAGAGTCAAAAAGTTTGGATCCTGATAGAATCTGAGTTACTCAGTGATTGTTGCCTGCAAAATTTGTAGTATGCTAGATTTGTGGAGTAAAGGGTTAAATTTGCTAGAGGATTTTCAATGCATAGTTTTAGAAGCTCCTCTAGGAGCCATCTGATCTAGGTCTACACTGTTTGTAAATGCCATTAGACATGAAACCTAAAACCCTTGCAGCTCCTCATTAGAATCCTCTTTCTAAGGCAACTCTAATACCGGTAAAACAATTCCTTTGCAAACAGTCGTCAGAGCGCTCCAGATAAGATGTGTAAATGAACATAGTTTCAAGAATAACTCTTTTATTTCTCAACCAAACCCTATACTGTGACCACTCTTTAGAATCGTCTCGAAGAGACGATTCTAAAGAGTGGTCACAGTATAGGGTTTGGTGGAGAAATGATGATTTTAGTATTGAGTATGCACCGTTATGTTATCTGTAGTTCTGCAAGTAGACCCAGATTAGACCATTCCTGTAGTGGTTGTCTGGTCAGGGTCTGCTCTGTTTGCTTATGGAATTATATAGATCTACAGATTCTACAGTTTCTGCCATGGCCAAACGTATTTTTTATCATTTGCCAATATGAATATTAATATGCTAATTAATATTCATGATGTCATTATTTCTTACAAGAATATTCATGGAGTAATGGGATGTGGAGATGATGGAACAGCGCTGATCTAAAGCTCTGTCATAGGGATGTGGAGATGATGGAATAGCCCTGATCTATAGCTATGTCATAGGGATGTGGAGATGATGGAACAGCTCTGATCTATAGCTCTGTCATAGGGATGTGGAGATGATGGAATAACCCTGATCTATAGCTATGCCATAGGGATGTGGAGATAATGGAACAGCCCTGATCAATAGCTCTGTCATAGGGATGTGGAGATGATGGAATAGCCCTGACCTATAGCTCTGCATAGGAATGTGGAATGGCCCTGATCTATAGCTATGTCATAGGGATGTGGAGATGATGGAATAGCCATGATCTATAGCTCTGTCATAGGGATGTGGAGATGATGGAATAGCCCTGATCTATAGCTATGTCATAGGGATGTGGAGATAATGGAACAGCTCTGATCTATAGCTATGTCATAGGGATGTGGAGATGATGGAATAGCCCTGATCTATAGCTCTGTCATAGGGATGTGGAGATGATGGAACAGCCCTGATCTATAGCTCTGTCATAGGGATGTGGAGATGATGGAACAGCCCTGATCTATAGCTATGTCATAGGGATGTGGAGATGATGGAACAGCCCTGATCTATAGCTATGTCATAGGGATGTGGAGATGATGGAACAGCCCTGATCTATAGCTCTGTCATATATTTATCAACATTATGTTAGTCTTTAAACCTTTCCCTGTTGAATATTCAAGTAAGAAATAATGACATTACGAATATTTATTACCTGAATTTTTATAATATTCAAGGAAATATTTTGCTTTGACAAAAACAGTAGAATCAGAACTATTTCATGTCAAAAGCAAACAGGAGCCGTCTGATCTGGGTCTACTCTGTTTGCAAATGTATGAAAAGGCGTTTATATGAAGGAAAGCGTTAACATTCAATGAATGAATCCAGGATTAATTTCCCAGATGGCATCAAGATCAGACAGCCAGCTTAACTCAGTATATCACTCAATGGATCTAAAATATTTGTTTTTGAAGCAAACATGAATTGTTCAAGAAGGAAAATTGAAGCAGACAACATATGTTGCAGACAGCATTATATTGCAGCTATAACTAACGGTTCATTTCCACTAAAATGCTCATAAACCCCATAAAGATGCTGTTAGCTTTCAGAAAAGTGCTATCGTAGTTACCCTAATAATAATCTGCCAGCTTGTAATGTTAACCCATTACTCCATGAATATTCATGTCAGATATTATAATAGCACATGCACACAGGAATTTTTGGCTATTGCAGAAACTGTAGAATCATATATAATATCATGAGCAAACAGACCAGATGACTCATATAGGAGTCTGGGTCTACTTTGTTTGCAAAGGCATAGATAGGTGTATTTATGCAGTAAAGGTTTGAGTAAGTCAATTCAGTATCATTTAGTTAACTGTAAATGAAATTAAAGTAGAAGCAATCAGAGTTATATATGTGTATAATCCAATACTAAAGCCTTTAGTTTTCCACTAAACCCTACACAGTGACCACTCTTTAGAATCATATAAAAGAGACAATTCTAAAGTATGGTCACAACAGACAAAAAACCTGGTCAATCTGCAGCTTCAGTAACAGTTTTGTCAGAGCCTGTTTTATTTTGGAGGTACTTTGCGGTAATAATAGTATTATACAATCCAGTTACTATACAGTTACCAATAAATAGCAGTTAACACAATATACACTGGAACCAAGATTCAGGGGACTCTGAGCAGTAGATATAGGTGTATATTTTCAAATACTAATATCATCATTTCTCAATAGATACAGTAAAACCTCTCTATAATGTCCACTAAATTACATCAAATATTTTGTGTTAAAGGCAGGTGTCTGCTAAAGCAAGGTGAAAGTAAAACAGAACACTCCTATAGTAGTGTTCTGTTTTACTTTAACCTTGCCTTAAGCAGTCACCTGTCCCTAAATACCAACTAATTAGCACAATTCAGTAGCCGTTATAGAGAGGTTTTACTGTATGTACTCAAATACCACAATCATCATTTCTCCACCAAACCTGATGTTGCAACCACTCTACAGAATGGTCACATCATCGTATGGTTTGTTAAAAAAAATAAAGGATCTGTTCATGAAAAAGCTTTATCTATGAGTCTTATATAGTGCTCTAGGGACTGTATTGATACTAGCGCAGGTCTATACCAGACTGCTCTTTCCCTGTTGAATATTCATGTAAGAAACTAGAACTATTACAACAGGTGTAGGAGCCCTCTGATCAGGGTCTGCTCTGTTTGCTTATGAGATGGCATAGATATATCCTACAGTTTTTTGACATGGTAAAAAATTCCTGTGCCCATGTGCTATTATAACAATCTATCTAGTTGATTACATGCCATGAATATCCACAGCATACAGGGTTAAACAACTGTGCAGTAAAGTTTACTTTTTCATACTAAATGAACTCTACTGTACTACAATGATGGAACATTTCACTTTGAAAATTCAGCATTGAAAGGGTTAAATTAAGTTCTACTGCAATTTGTAGCTATCACTCCGTGCTGTAATCTTGTAGATGAAGCTCTATTAGGAAACTTAAATCCCCAGGTACACCTTATTGTTTATCAAACAACTCTGCCTATTCATAAAGATTGATTTTCAAACAGCCCTTGAGATAGCTATTCAGCAACATCAATCCTTATAATTACGATGTGCATCTGTTAATATTCAATTTCCATACCATTCATTGAATCCACTGTGCTTATCTCTTTACATGTTAAACATTAACCAGCTGGTATCATGCAACAGTGAGTTGTCTGGTAAAAAATAATTCCATAAGCAAACAGGGCAGACCAAGATTAGATGGCTCTTGATCTGAGTTTAATCTGTTTGCAAAGGCATCGAAAGGTGATCAATCAGAAAAAGGGTTGAGCCACAATGAACAAGTGTTGATCCCAATCATATGCAAAACAAGTCAGACAGTCTACTAGTAACAGTCTACACGGTGTGTAAACACAATAATGAATATCCCAATAGTTGACTGCTTTTAGTAGTTTGTCCTGCATTAAGCAACCACCTGCTTATAAAGGCACCCATGTTTATTCATTAAGTGGTCGCATTAGAGGGGTTTTACTGTATACTTATATAAGTAAAACATTTATCCATTGTAAAATACCATATTCTTCCTAATAAATGCTCACAATCTAAAACAGCCCCTACGTAAATTATCTGGGGAAAACTAACGACCAAGAAGCAAATTTGGTGACCCGATTCCCCCCGATAATTTTTTTTTGCAAACAAATAGCCACAAGTCTGGTGTTCTAAGGTCAATGTAAATTCTGAAGGGAGGTGATCCCCCGAGAGCAAAAATTGTAACACAAAAAGAGAAAATTGCAGAGTCTGTTCATGAACAGTAATTGAAAGTGCAACACTGCTCACGCCCCCTAGCACCGGCTTAAGCGGTATTCAATTTTCAGAACAAGAAGTACTGAAACTCATGATCTCGAGGGATCAGAAGGTATAACAACACTGAGAATGAAGTACGGGGCGACGTTTTACGGCCGCATAGTCAATGTTTACACAAAGTTTCACTGAAAAACTTTAGATCGTTTCTGAGATATGACTATGGTTGGACCTTTTTTTTTTTTTTTTGGCAAAACAAAGGACCATAACTTTGGTGTTCCAAGGTAGATTTGAGTGATACCTGCAGAGCCACACTTTCTCATAGTAGTAAACATTTAGACATGGCTTCACAGAAAAATTCAAAACAGCTTCTGAGATAAGACTCTGGACAGATAAAAAAGTTCAGTTTTTGGCAAACAAAGAAATATAAATCTGGTGTTCCAAGGTCAATATAGCTGACACTTGCATTTCGGCAGCATTTCCTTATGGTACTTAATGTAAACACAATGTTTTATAGAAAACCCCTGTTTCTGAGATATTACACTAGACGGATCAATGTGAATGGTGCATTTTCTTGTGCTACTTATATTTACACAAAGTTTTATAGAACAAGAAAATTGTGTTTGTAAGACACAGCAATGCCCCAGTGGTGGTGCTTGACAATGAAAAAACTGTGACAACCAACGTACTGCACATACAAGCACATGACACACAGACAGACTGACGGACAGACAGACAGGTGCAAAACATCATGTCCCCTGACTGACTATCGACAATGGGGGCATAAAAACACCAAACAGTTACCAAGATATGGTTCCGGATTGACAAAAAACACAAACCTCAATACATAAAGAAATATAGGCTTTTCGAAATACATATGGTAGTTTCATGCAGAGTAAAAGCAATGTTGGAAGCTCTCCTAGGAGCTTTCTGTATCAATTTCATTCTGCATTAAGCAACCACCTGTGTACAATTGTAAGAAGCTCCTTTCAAAATTGTTAGGTCTCCATGGGCCTTTATCAGAGATAGTACAGCATTGTGGTCTGCAGCCAAGAATGGTTCAACACAATGTATAGTAATCAAGTATCTACAGATAGAATCAAAGTCACCAAAGGGAGATAACTCTTCACTTACCATGTAGTCTTGGTCATCTATGCCAAATCTCTCTCGTAAATTTCTGAACACAATTGGGCAGTATTCTTTTACTTTGAAGTGACTGGGCATATTTTCTCTGGAAATAACAAAACACAAAGTCAATAAACAATAAACCTATTCATCTTTATTAATCCTTTATTCCATGAATATTCATGTTAGAAATAAATGGCACCATGAATATTAACTAACCCTTTCCTTCACATAAACACGTTTTCATGCATTTGCAAACAGGAGTAGACCCAGATCAGTGGTCTAATCAGGGTCTGTTCTGTTTGCCAACAGATTTTGAAAGATCTGTTTCTTTTCTTTCTTAAATCGCTTCACTGTTCCATCTTCCATTATAACTATTTTGTCCATGAATATTCAATAAGTATTTGGAATAAACATAGAACAGGGAAACAGTTAACTATAATTACTTTATAATGGCGCTATAGAAAAGGGATTTTTTTTTTTAATCTTATGGCCTGTATGAACTATAGTCTGTTCAGTATGACACACTTCAATTTGCTAAAAGATTTTGAATGACAATCATTGCAGATCTTCTAGGAGGTCAGGTCTCCTCTAGCAGTGTACACTTCTTGCAAATGCCAGAACATTAGTCTAATTTCCCGCTTCCAAAGAGCTTACATAATTTCATTTATCATGCAATGTCACAAAATACAGTCACTTCCTACTAGCATAATATTTTCCACGTCGACGCTGTATTTTGTGAGGTACAGTGCATGTGTACTGACCCGACTGGAATGCAAGTTTGGTTCAGCCAATAGGAGGAAAACAGAAGGACGAAAAAGGCATAATTAAACATAAACATCAAATTAACACATTTTCCGACCTTTGTCTCAACTATCTGTCCATATAAAAGGATTAAATCAAGTTTGTTTATGTTGTAAAAGTCGATGACGTCACTGCATGCCAACATGACGTCACGTAATTCGTACTTGCATCTATTTTCATCCGGGGACGAAAACGCTTCAGCAATCTTTCTTTTTCTTCATTTTCTGTTTTTCTTGGAGTTGCATGATAAAAGAATTACTATGCTAGTAGTTTGGAAGTTCGGCTGTATTTTGGCTCGTCAGAAAAGTAGTTAAATTTCTAACTCACCAAAATACAGCTGAACTTCCAAACAACTAGCATAGTAATTCTTATATCTCTCTATTCCATAAATACGCCTTTTAATGCCTTTGCAAACAGAGTAGACCCTGATCAAATGACTCCTTTCGGAGCGGTCTACTCCATTTGCTTATGAAATAATATAGATATGATTCTACAGTTTCTGCCATAGCCAAAATTTCATGTGTTCATGTGCCATTATTAAAAATAATCTGATCAATATTTATGATGTCATTTTTTCTTACATAAACATTCATGGAGTAAAGGGTTAAAGATGTATTCTCTTTAAATTTTCAAAAACGTTTCACAACAATGTAATTTCAGAATCTAAATCTATGTGTCTTGCAACTAATTATGGCTATGGAGCATAGTTAGTAGCATAAGATTTTTTAGTTTATAGTTTATTATTTACGTGAATTGATACAAAGACATATATTATGAACTCTTTAAGTTTTGACTGTGACAGAAGCTAGAATCAGATCTATACATTACAATTCCACAGGCAAATAGAGCAGACCCTGACAAGACATTTTTCACCTGTTCAATATTCATGTAAGAAATAATGACATCATGAATATTTATTTATCAGCTGATTTTTTATAACGGCTTATGCACACAGGTGATGATGGTGATCTATTTACTTATAGACCAGACTCTATAGTCTATACAGTTTCTACAAATACCAAATAAACCTGTAACCATGTCATCATAAAAAATCAGCAATAAATATTCATCACATCATTATTTCTTATATGAATATTCAACAGGGAAAGGGTTAAAACCTCTATACGATGTACTTGACAAGAGTTTATGCTGCATAGTATACAGACCAACAACATAACTGAAATCTAATATTAAACATAACCTTTTCCCTCAAATATACGCTTTTCATGCTTTTGCAAACAGAGTAGACCAAGATCAGACGGCTCCTCAAGGATACAAAAACTTTATGTGTACATTTGCCAGTATACAAATTGCGCTAATGAATATTCATCATGTCATTATTTCTTACATGAATATTCAACAGGGTAAGGGTTAATCCTTTACATGATAATCCTGTATTTTGTCCCATTGCAATTTGCAAACAAGAAAATATGTAGATCAAACAGCTACTGCAGGAGAGGTTTGATCAGAGTCTGCTGTTTGAACATTTATAAGATACATGTGACTGTACAGTATTATACCATAGCTAAACATCCTTTTGTTCACATTATCAAAGTCCTTTACATCGTCATTCCTTACATGAATATTCATTAGGTAATGGGTTCACGTTTTACTCCATAAATACATCATTTAACCCATTCCCACTTAGGCTATTTTTAGACCTAACCTCTTTGATTAAATCTACCAAAAGGAGCATTAACTAGAGAAAAGGAAATTTTCAGAATTGTGTAGTTTTGAAACCATTGTGATAAAAAGAGC
The DNA here is from genome assembly GCA_963576725.1 of Azorinus chamasolen. NCBI lineage: Eukaryota > Metazoa > Mollusca > Bivalvia > Cardiida > Solecurtidae > Azorinus > Azorinus chamasolen. Next base: position 64,892,584 of record OY755247.1, on the reverse strand, counting down.
ATTTGCTCCTATAGGAGCAAATGCTCTATTTATAACAATGGTTTCATAAAGTGACTTTTATAGATGTGCAAAAATGCGTCACTATGCGGGAATGTGATAATGTCTTTGCTATCAGAGTGGACCCAGGCATTATTAGAACTACAGTTTCTGCCTGGGCAAAAAGTTTCTGTGTTCATACATACCTATATAAAAATTGATCTAATTAATATTCATGCGAATTTCATTATTTCTTTACATGAAAATATTCATAAGTTAAGAGTAAAAGCTATACACACTGCTAACTGTTTCCAAACTACCCTTCATCTAATACCTTTACCCAGTTTTCATAAGGTTTTTCTGGTAATGTCATGGATGTTCAGAATCCATTACAGGCTTTCAACAGAACATTATTGCCTGCTAATTGTATTATTAACATTAACTGACATTTGTACTAAACATATCTATTAACACTTTACTACATAGAAATGCTTTTTACCACCTTTGCAGACAGAGCAGACCAAAATCAGATGGCTCTTATAGGGAGTTGTCTGATCAGGGTCTGCTCTGTTTGCTTAAGGAACAAATACATATCTGATTCATTTCTAGTTTCTGCAACTGCTAAAATTTCCTGCACTTTGTTTTTTCTATTGAGCATGATTATTTGACTGTCAATCAGTTTAGATCGTGGCAAGACGTATCATCTGGATCCAAACTGCTTGTAAAATGTCATCATGAACTTACTTCGAAGCATTGTAACCTAATTACCCAAGATAGTTGGACACCCAATCTCCCCTCTCCTTGGGTTTGTAATGTACCACATAGTAAGACAATGTGGCATTACCTAGGTAGTCTAAATTGGACTGATATATCAATACAGTAAAACCCTCTAAACTGGAATTCTAATCGGGAAGAGTTTTAGACACTTTAGGCAGGTGGTTGCTTAATGCAGTGCAAAAGTGATGCAGATAGCTCCTAGAGGAGCTTTCTGCATGACTGTCACACTGCATTAAGCTGCCACCTATCTTATAGACCTGCATTAATACTAATTTGAATGTCTGGTTTAGAGGTTTTACTGTAGTAGCAAACAGTGAAGACCCTGATCAAACTATTCCTTCTGGAGCAGTTTGATCTGGGTCTGCACTATTTGCCCTAAGTTTATCTGCCTGAATTCTTGGAATAATTAGAGTAGATACAACGGTTTTGCACTATGCCCTCGAAACATCTCCTGTGACCTAATACAATAAATGCTAGAGTTGCTGATATATAGCCTGACATTTGCAGATACCATTACAAAGCAAATTAGCCCTATCAAATAATACCAGTCAATACTTTCTGTCTGCCTGCTTTTTATCACCAGTCCTATAGTCAGAAACACTAACTAAACACAGCGAAATGATGTCAGCAGTACATGGTGGCTTTTTGTTCTCTAATTAATTACCATCTGCCTAACACTTTTCATGTTTGAATATCCATGTAAGAAATAGTAGCAAATTGAAAATATTTGCTAGCTGATTTTTTATAATGGCGTATTAAGTACATATGACTTTTTGGCAATGGTAAAAACTGTCCAGTCAAATCATTAATGATTTCAAAAGCAAACAGAGCAGACCCTGATCAGACGGCTCCTACAGTCGTAATTCTAACCCTTAATTCCTGAGCGCCAAGAAGGAAAGCCATTACTACCAATTTTAATGTCTTTTGTGTGACCTGGCCCCGGGAATCAAACCTGGGACCTCCCGTACCGGAGCCGGGCGCTATACCACTAAGCCAACGCAGTCGGTCATCCTATGATCTAAGACTCATGAGTCATGCATAAGTCTATGCAGTTCTTAACCTCATATTGATGCCTTTTGATGTGTCTGTAAAAGTCACTTTTTGAAAGTCAAACCATTGTGATAAACAGAGCAAATTATTGCTCCATAGGAGCAAATGCTCTAATTATAAATCACAATGGTTTCTAAACTACACAATTCTAAAATTTATCTTTTTTCTAGTAAATGCTCCTTTTTGGTAGATTTATTCAAAGAGGCTGGGTCTTAAATAGCCTATTACGGAATGGTTTAGCTGTTTACTCCACAGATAAGCCTTTATACACTTTTGCTGACAGAGTAGACCCAGATAAGAGAGTTCTTGTAGGAGCTGTCTGATCTGGGTCTGCTCTGTTTGCTAAAGGTATAATATAGATAGGAGTCCATGGTTTCTTGTATGGCAAATAAATCTTGTGTCCTGATGCTATTATAACAATTGATCTAATTAATATTCATGATGTAAATTATTTCTCACATGAATATTCATGGAGAAAGGGTTGACATCCTCAAGGTACATTTCCTACATGGTCAATATCTCAGCTTTTTCTACTGAATAACAGAACCTAATTCAATATTTTTCCAATAGAAATCAATAGGACTTGATTTTAACCCTAACAAAATAAGATTACAAAGGAAAGAAGTTTTTGGGTGATTTAATTACCTCATTATAAACAAACTCTGGTACAAGCTTGTTACCAGACATCGTATAACATCGCTGACAGCTTAAACACTCCCTGGAGACCATTTTGTATTTGTCTTATAACACGAGTGCTGATTGTTTTTTATTTGTTTTTGTTTTCCAACTCTTCACTAATAAATAAACTGTCTGCTCCAAAGGAAATGTTTTCTTCAAATTTTATCAGAAAACTAGGTGCACAATTGAAAGAAAGAAATGCTAAGGTAACCACCCATTCACTCATAACTAAAATACATGGCAGACCGGCATCATTATCAGTAACTAATTAATTATTTTATACTGTTCTATCAAACGGCTTGAATATATAGCTATATCAAATCAGATTTAAGCTATGTTATAAGCAAACAGAGCAGATCCTGATCAGATACAGTAAAACCTCTCTATAACTGCCACTTAATTGTGTTAATTAGTTGATATTTAGGGCAGGTGGTTGCTGAAAGCAAGGTGAATGTACAACAGAACACTCCTATAGGAGCGTTCTGTTTTACTCTCACCTTGTTTTAAGCAGCCACCTGCCTTTGACACAAAATATTTGACCAAATTTAGTGTCCGTTATAGAGAGGTTTTACTGTAGCTCCTACAGATGCTGACTAATCTCAGTCTACTCTGTATGCAAAGGTGTAAAAAAGGTGTATCTATGCAGTAAACGGTTAATCAAACCTTATTGCCATCAGATGACAATGCTCTTTTTGCAAATTTTTGGCTGTGATTCATTTTGATATAATTCCAAAAGCAAACTAAGCAGGCCCTGATCAGATTGCTCTTACAGGAGACAGCTGATGCTGGTTGAATAAATTTACTAATGCATCTCTCACAGGTAAAGCGTTAACCCGGTACCTGTTGAAAACTCATTTAACCCTTTCCGTAATATAAACTTGTTTTCACGCAGAGTAGACCCAGATCAGACGGCTCCTACAGGAGCCGTCTGATCAGGGTCTACTGTTTGCTAATAGAAATTCAAAGATCTGTGTCTTTACTTTCTAAAATGGCTACAATGCTCCACTTTCCATATTTCATAATAACCTTTTTGTCCATGAATATTCAGTAGGTATTGAAATTTGTAATAAACATAGAACAGGGAAAGGGTTAAACCATTACACCATAATATTTATTTAAGAAATAATTATATCATGATTATCTTATTATTCATAAGAATCATTCAACCAAGACCTATGAATATGTTATTCGTAAGAATCATTCAACCAAGGCCTATCTTATCCGTAAGAATCATTCAATCAAGACCTATCTTATTCATAAGAATCATTCAACCAAGACCTATGTTATTATTCATAAGAATCATTCAACCAAGACCTATCTTATTCATAAGAATCATTCAACCAAGACCTATCTTATTCATAAGAATCATTCAACCAAGACCTATCTTATTCATAAGAATCATTCAACCAAGACCTATGTTATTATTCATAAGAATCATTCAACCAAGACATATCTTGCTGGTACACATAAGATAAGCCTCAGAGAGGTTTGTAAGAGCTAAAAAGGTTTGGTAGAATTCGTCAGAATTGTTCAGCCAAGGCCCAAAACCTTGGAATTCGTAAAATTGTTCAACCAAAACCAGTACCTTGGAATTTGTGAGAATTGTTGAACCGAAACCTATCTTACTGGTAGAGATAGAACAGCCTCAGAGGCTCGTAAGAGTTAAAAAGGTTCTGGTAAGAATATCTTGGTATTGGTAAGAATTGTTCAGCCATAACATATCTTGTTAGTAGATATAACAAGAGTGTTCGCAGGAACACATGTGTCACCTGATCGCAGCTGACACAAAAACTGTTAACATGCTGGAGTGAAATCAGAACAAAGGGGAATAACTCAAAAAGTATTGCATGCAGAGTGATGGACCTTAGTTACATCAATGGTCCTCAATGAAAGGAAATTTGAAAGCTCCATAATGATTAGTTTAGAAATGATAGCCAAAAAAAGAAAGTGTGATAGACAGACAGACAGACTGACTGACGACAGAAAAGTGATCCCTAAGTGACACACTGCCTCTCTGCAGGTGACACAAAAATTGCCTGAGAGAGATCAATAAATGCCAAAAAGGTATTGGTATGAAAAAAATACATATAATAGTAATGTGGGCCTCATTAGATTAGTGGTAAAGCATTGGCCACTCAATCGGTAGGTTTTTAGTTTGAATCCCAATGAAAGGCTGCACATTCCCATGTTGCATTAAATGTAATACTTGGATTAACTAGAACTATCACTGAATACCCCGACACAGCAGCCTTGATCACAAATCCAAGGACCTGTTAACTCCTGTATATTACTTGTTAGATACTGAAAAAGTACCCATATATACAACAGTAAACTATTACAAGTTCAAGGGCAGCTATTATAGGCATGTTTGGGGAAATCTATCTTTGCTGATATTCTACTGAGCGATTTATGAGGAAACTACTTATTAACCCTTTCCTTCATATAAATGTGTTTTTACGCATCTGCAAACAGAGTAAACCCAGATCAGACGGCTCCTATAGGAGCCGTCTGATCTGGGTCTACTCTGTTTGCTAATGGAATTTGACAGATCTGTTTCTTTAGTTTCTGAAACGGCTAAAGTGTTCCACCTTTTACATTTCATTATACATGTAACTGCTTTGTCAATGAGTATTCAATATGTATTGAAAGTTGTAAAAAACACAGAACTGGGAAAGGGTTAACCCTGTTCTCCATAAATACTCCTTCTACACCTTTGAAAACAGCCACAGATCTCAATAATAGGCATGATGTTTATTATTTTTCACATGAATATTCATTGAGTAAAGGGTTAAAATCTATTTTTAGTTCTGGTGACCTCCTTATGCAACAGACCGTAACCATTTACAGTTAAACTTCTATTATTCCAACACTCAAATATGCATCATTATTGATCTTTTAAGATAGGTGGTTGCTTAATGCAGAATGAAACTCATGCAAAAAGATCCTCTGGGAGCTTTCTTCATGAGATTTTACTGTATACAGTAAAGGTCCGCTAATGCGACCGCCTAAAAGAGGTATAATTCTGGGTGCCATATGCAGGTGGTAGCTTAATGCAGGACAAAAGTAATGCAGAAAGCTCCTGGAGGAGCTTTCTGCATTACTTTTGTCCTGCATTTAGCAACCACCTGCTTATAAAGGCACCCATGTTTATTCATTTAGTGGTCGCATTAGCGGGGTTTTACTGTATAACTTTGATAGAGGACTACCCAATGCCCATGCCTGTGAAGTTTGGTCATATTCCAACCAATGGTTTAAGAGAAATCATTCAACATTTTCTACATTATTCCATTGGCAAACAGAGCAGACCCTGATCCTATTCTGGATCCACTACATGTATTTGTGAAAAGATGCCTAAAGTTGTCTTTAAGAAGGAAAGAGTTAACAATTTACTCCACAAATACGCCTTTGCCTTTGCAACCCGATCAGACCCAGATCAGATGGCTCCTGTAGGACTATAGGAGCTGCCTGATCAGGGTCTGCTATGTTTGCTAATAATATAATATTGATATGATTATAGAGGTTTTACCATGACCAAAAATCCCCGTGTCCGTATGCTACAATAATAATCTAATTAATATTAATGAAATCATCATTTGTTAGATGAATATTCATAGAGTAAAGGGTTAATGTCCAGTCAGTGGTTTAGGGATACTTAATAGCTGTTTAAAAAGTGTCGACTAAAATCTGTTTTCTTTTACCTATTTATGCAGTAAACCAAAATGATTTACAGAAATTCCATAGAGGGTTATCTGAATCAGAATCAGTCTTGTGAAATTGGTGAAAATTCATTCATAGGTTTAGGAGAAGTCGTTTAAAGTAATTTAAAATCTAATTTTAGCTATGACCTACTTATGCAATGGACCAGTATGATTTATACAAATCTAATAAAAAGTCAAATGAAAGATCATTATTTAATGTGAAATTTAGTGAACATCCAGTCAGTGATTTAGGAGATGTGTTTTAAGCCTTTCCTTCATGAATATTCATGTAAGAAATTAAATTGATTTGTTATAACAGCATATGGACACAAGAATCATTAGTCATTACAGCATATGGACACAAGAATCATTAGTCATGGCAGAAACTGTAGAATCCTCTCTATATCATAAGCAAACAGAGCAGATCCTGATTACGGCTCCTATCAGAGCCATCTGATCTAGGTCTACTCTGTTTGCAATGGCATATTTATGGTGGAAAGGGTTGAAGACATCGTTTATGACACATGACTGTAGACGAATGTCAGTCAGCACATGACAAGGACAACAGGCACAGGGCGATCCAGATACCTCATCTTTAAGGGAATGCATAAACAAGACATAAACAGATCAGATCTATACAGTATACTGTCTCGGGGTGAAGTTTATCTGTATCAACACTTGCACAGCTTTTATGGCGATGCAGTAGAATGCTTGACAAGGAATCTCGAGGTCTCGACTTTGTTCTCCACACTCGATGGGTATAACTTCTCTCAGAGAAATCCCAGTTACATTTGGCAACCACCCCCTTAACAATACTGCAAACAGAGCAGATCGTCATCAGACAGCTTATAGAGGAGTTGTGCAATCTGGGTATTTTCTGTTCACAAAGGTATTAAGGGCCTAGGGGTTTGTATCGGGTAAAGGGGTAAACAGTCAGACAGACAAACTTGGACAAATGCTGACTCATGGTCTACACTATTTGCTAATCCATGTTTGATTCAAAGTACAATAGAATATGTTTTAAACCTTTCCTCCATAAATACACCTATCTACGCCTCTGTAAAAGTCACGTTTTGAAACCATTGTGATAAATAGAGCATTTGGAGCAAATGCTCTATTTATCACAATGGTTCCAATACTACACAATTCTAACTTTTTACATTTCTCTAGTTAATGCTCCTTTTCGGTAAATTTATTCAAAGAGGTAGGAGCTAAAAATAGCCTATGAGGAATGGGTTAAGTGACCATCTAAAAGGTCTAATTACGGGTCTGTAAGACAGGTGGTAGCTTAATGCAAGGACAAAAGTAATGCAGAAAACTTTCTGCATTACGCTAACTTTGCCCTGTGTTAAGTAACCACCTGCTTTTTTCCATGTTCAATAAATGAGTGGTCGCTTAGGAAAGGTTCTACTGTAATCAAAGTGATGCAGAATTGACTTTTCCACCATTATAAGAGGGAGAAATTCACATAAATATAGTAAAATCCCTCTAAACCAGACATTTAAATCAGTATTAACCCGCTACTTCATGAATATTTATGTAAGAAATAGTGTTGGCCATGGCTGAAACTGCAGAAACAAATCTATATCACACGCCAAACACACCCTGGTCAGACGACTCCTACAGCAGCCATTTGATCTGGGTCTACTCTGTGTGCAAATATTCATCGAATAAAGGGTTAATGATGGTCTATAAGGCAGGTGGCAGCTCAATGCAGGGTTAAAGTCATGCAAAAATCTCCAAAAGGAGCATTCTGCATGACTTTCATCCTGCATTAACCCATTACCTCATAGGCTATTTTAGATCCAAACACTTTGAATAAATCTACCGAAAAGGAGCATCATTTAGAGAAAAGGAAAACTTCAGAATTTTGTAGTTTGAAACCATTGTGATAAATAGAGCATTTGCTCCTATAGGAGCAAATGCTCTATTTATCACAATGGTTTCAACAGGTGACTTTTGCAAAGGCGTCAAAAGGCATCAATATAAGGGAATGAGTTAAGCAGAAACCTGCCTAAAAAGATCTAAATTCATCTTTACTAAAATTCCGGTTTAGAGGGGACTTATTGTACTTTTATCATAAATGGAATTGAGACCTACTAGACTTACTTGTTAAACAAGTGGTTGTCCACTCGAACTTTGCTGAATGACTTGAAATCGTCTGGCATCAGCATCACTGGTATATTGACGTGATTTAGCTCACTCACCTGGAAATATGTTACAAAGACTTAGCATCTCCTAACAAATTATTACCTGAACATCAAAATTATTCTACCAACCAAATCATACAAAATTAAATTTTGTGACATGTGTTTCAATACACTACAGTACATAAGATTTAGGTAAAACTAGTATTTTTAAAACTGTGACTAAACATTGAAATAAAGCTAGAAATTGTGTTATTTTCTCATATTACATCTGATAGTAAGTCATTTGTGAGGTCAATTTGTAGACTTCCCATTAGAGTAGATTTAACCCTTTCCTCCATAAATACGCCTTTCTTCGCCTCTGTAATAGTCACTTCTTGAAACCCTTGTGATAAATAGAGCGTTTGCTCCTAAGGAGCACAGGCTCTATTTATCACAATGGTTTCAATTCTAACATTTTCCTTTTATGCTCCTTTTCAGTAGATTTATTCAAAGAGGTTAGGTCTAAAAATAGCCTATGAGGGAAAGGGTTAACCCTTTAGGCTTTACAGCATGAATAGTTCTGTAGGAAATGATGAAATCAAGAAAAGGAATTTCGGACCGAATAATGGCATATTAACACAGGAATTTTTTACCAGGACCGAAACTGTAAAATCAGATTATACTATTTCATAAGCACACAGAGCAGACCCTAAGCATGATCAGAGGGCTCATATAGCTGTCTGATCTGGGTCTTAACTGTTTGCAAAGGCACAGAAAAGCTTATTTATGGAGTTACATGTAAGAGGTAAGGGAATTTAACCCTATTTACTAACTCCATAAATATGCCTTTCTTCACCTTTGCAAAAAGAGTAGACCCTCATCAGGCGGCTCCTATAGGAGCGGTCTATTCAGGGTCTGCTCTGTTTGCTCATGATACAATATAGATATGCTTATATAGTTTCTGCTATGGCCAAAATTTCCTGTTTCCACGACATTGTGTTATTATAACAATGAAACAATAAATCTAATTAATAATAATATTCATGATGTAATTATTTCTTACATGAATATTCATGGAGTAAAGGGTTAAGAACTTAGGAATCAAATGAGTAGTTCTTTTTGACAGTCACGTTTACTCTTTGTCCAGGGAATCAACATTGTGGCCTATTTTCTAATAATAACAACCTTGGGATATATATTCTAAACAGCCAGACATAAGTTACAATATTTTGGGTTTAACCTTTTACTTCATAGATACACATTTTAATGCTTTACAGACAGAATAGACCCCCAGATCAGTTGTCTCGTAAAGGAGTTATTTTATTATGGTCTCCTGTTTACTCATGAATGATTATAGAAAGTTTCTGCCCAATAATCCTGTGTTCATATACCATTAATAAATTTTAAACATTCAACTAATCATTTTATTTCTTACAAGAATATTAACCCATTCCCATATATAGGCTATTTTTAGATCCAACCTCTTTGAATAAATCTACCGGAAAGGAGCATTAACTAGAGAAAAGGAAAATTTTAGAATTTTGTAGATCTTTATGAAACCATTGTGATAAATAAAGCATTTGCTCCTTAGGAGCAAATGCTCTATTTATCACAATGGTATCAAAAAATGACCTTTACAGAGGCGTATTTATGGAGGAAAAGGGTAAAGTCCCATTATATTTTAGTATCACTTTTCCTTGTAAAAAATTGTAAAGATCGATTTTTGTCCAAAGGTTCTAGTTTCTCTTTTGCTATATAGCCATTTGACATCTAATTGAGCACGGAAATTATTTCACTTAAAAATATAATGGGACTTCAATGGTGTGAAGGGTTAAAGATTAAAACAAAGGAAGTTTTAAAATGTTATCTACTGACAACATGAAAGTCAACACTTTAATCCATGAATATTCATCAAAGAAATAATGACATCATAGTATTACATGTAAATATTAATTAGGCTAATTCTGAAAATGGTAAATTAATATTCACACATGAAATTTTTGCCAAAGCAGAAACTGAAGAATCAGATCTACATTATTCCCTAAAAAACAGAGCAGACCCTGATCAGACGGCTCCAATAGGAACTGTCTGATCTGGGTCTACTCTGTTTGCATAGTCATAGAAAGGCGTAGTTATGGAGTAAGGGCTTAATGAATACTTGTGTATGAAGCAATTACTTCATGAAACTAAATTTGCTTTTTATAATGGAATATGAATAAGGGAATTTTTCACCACGGCAGAAACTGTAGAATCAGATCTATAATCTGCAAACATGGCCGACCCTATTTATATGGTTCCTACTCTGCAAAGGAGTCATTAAAGGTGTGTAATCAGGTAAAAGGATAACCCTTCCCCTGTTTAAATTAATAAATATAGCTGAATTAATAATATAGCTGAATTTTTATATTGGCATATTATGTACACAGGAGTTTTTGGTATAGGTAGACACTGTAGAATCAGATCTATTATAATTTCATGAGCAGACCCTGATCAGACAGCTACTTCAGGAGCCATCTGATCTGGGTCACAGGGGTCTGGCGGATATCCGTGTATGTTACGAAGCTTTTTCATGTCAGATGTAGTATACCACGATTGGTTCCGGATGCCATGTTATTAAACACCCTTTGTAGCCATCAAATACACAAAAACATCCCCTATGACAATTCTGTTTCAGTCCCAAAACCACTGCAAGGTAGGAAGATCTCCTGGGGCATTTATATGAAGGAAAGGGATAAAACTATATGCAGATATTAGAATTTGAGCAGTGACATAAATTCTTTTTTATCATCACTTTCATATAAATGCCTTTTCACACCTTCGTAAATAAAGTAGAGGGCTCCGATAGATGTTGTCTGATCTTGGTCTAATCTGTTTGCACAGTCATGGAATTTTATAGATTAGATTCTACACTTTCTGCCAAGGTAAGACACCCCTGTGTTCATGTAACATCATAAAAAATCAGGTAACAGGCCTTTTTCAAGTATCTACATGGGTCTGTTATAAGGACCGTAGGAGTCGTAGGAATCCAAATAGAGACCAAATTTTGATTCAATGTTGAAAAAATGCAAAATAAGTTCAATAGGACCAAATCTGCTTTTCAAATCGTCAAGTTTTATGCACGAAAAAAATCCAATTATTTAAATGTGTTTTTCAAACTTGCAAGAAAGACACCTGGGTAATAAACATTTACGACATCATTATTTCTTACATGAATATTGAACAGGTATATTGGGGTAACGATATAAGATGACTAATTTCATGTCATATCAATTGACAATGTTCACTAAACCACCATCCATGTTTAACCAAATGTTTAGTAAATTTTCCTCCATAGCAAAATTTCTTCTAATTCAGATTTCCAAGACAAAGAGTCAGCGTATCAAACAGCGTCACTGTGGATTCTCATAAGATACTGAAGGTTTATGTTTGTCTTTCAGTGTCTTTGAAAGATCCAAACGGTTTTCAAAAGTAATTGCAGTTTTATTGTATATTAAAGTTGCATATTAAAGGTTAACTCTTTTAGTGCTGGACACAATTCACTCATTTCATTTGCAAACAGTGTAGACCCAGATGAGAGGGCTCCTACAGGAGCCCTCTCGTCAGGGTCAGCACTCTTTGTTAATGTTACACTTTTTCTTTAAAAAATATCCCTGGTTATTCATGGTAAGCCTGACCTGTTTGAATTTTGGAATAGTCCATTAGAAAATTCAGCATTGTAAGGGTAAACCAGTGACTCATGGACAAAACCATAATCTCCTGACCAACATTTAAGACACAATCAATGGAAGATTGGGATAAGTGTCTTCGGTTTTTAGAAACCCATTTTATCCTAGCATCATCAGAATTTGTCATTTCAGGAAGATAAAACTTTGATCATAGGTTATCTTATTTTTGTAGAGTCAACGCTTTGTTAGACAACTAAGTAAATAATTTGCCAGCAACTTACTTTCAGCTGTTAGCTTAACACTTTATCCCACGAATATTCATGTATGAAATTATGGCATTATGAATATGAGATTATTTTTAAAAAGTCATATGAATACAGCAATTTTTGCCATATCAGAAATGCACCATCAGATCTACATAAATCCATGAGCAAAGAGAGCAGGAGCCGCCTGATCCGGGTCTACTCTGTTTGCAAAGGCTTTAAAAGGCATAGTTATGGAGTAAAGGCTTTTAAAATCGTTACCCTTTCCCTCATGTAAATGCCTTTGCAAAGAGATTAGACCAAGATCAAACAAAGATCAGACGGCTACTGTAGGAGTCGTCTGATCAGGGTCTGTTCTTTTTGCTTATGAACTTATAATAGATCTGACTCCACAGTTTTTTCCAATACCCAAAGTTTCCTTTTTTTCTCAATTATTCCACTATAGGAGTTCAGCTAATAAATATTCCCAATGTTATTATGTTTTACATGAATATTCAACTGGCAAAGGGTTAACCCTGGTTCCCTGTTCTGTATGTAGGCCAAATTTAAATGCCTACTGAATATTCATTAATGAAACAATTATAAAGAAATATTGAAGGTGGACCATTGTACACATTTTAGAAAGCAAAGAAACGGATCTATCAAATTCTATTAGCAAACAGAGTAGACCCTGATCAGACGGCTCCTCTAGGAGCCGTCTGATCTGAGTCTACTCTGTTTGCAGATGCGTGAAAACACGTTTGTATGAGGCAAAGGGTTAAGACAGGACCTACTGTACATTTATTTCTTTCAGAGAAATATCTCCAGTCTCTAAATGGATCACATATCTTTTGGGCCTTTGACTGTCGAATTGACTGTTTGTTCAATAAATAGATATGAGTATTTACATCTCTGTAAACAGCATAGCGATCAGACAGCTGCTGTAAGAGCCATCTGATCACAGTCTGCTCGGTTTGCTTATGAAATTATGTGGATTTAATTCTACATCTTTTTACCAAGGCCAAAACTTCCCTTGTTCTTGTGCTATTATAAATATTAACGCTTTCCTTAAATGCATATTGTATTCGTATAAGAAATAATGATATCATAAATATATATTACCACTTAGAAAACTAGAAAATTGTGTCTGTAAGACACAGCGATGCTCCTGTGGTGGTGCTTGCCTAGCTGCATGTAAAATTCCTATGTCATTTGATCTTGACCTTGGGCTTGTGGGCAGCATGGGCTGGGTGCTCAATGAAAGTATGGATGGTGCTTAATGTATATATGCAACTCCATGCCAATAGCTATACTGTTTAGTGAGATATAAGACAATGAAAAAAACTGTGACAACCAACTACAAGTAAAAAGCCAGACGGACGGACAGGTGCAAAACATACATGTAATGCCCCCTGACTATTGTCAGCGGGGTATAAAAACCTGACAGATGTATATGGACAGACACATTACCTAAGAGTCATCTTGATAAAGCAGGTGGCACAACAATCAACTAGAGGTTTTTGTCACAAAAACGGATGTCTCCTCTCTAATAAAAACAATATGTAAAGGGAAATCACTAAAAATGTTATGGACTTAATGAATGATACTTCCCCTCATTATGCGATTTCCACACCACATTTTTCAAGAAGAAAATGATACATGTAACCGCTAATAACTCCAAAAATATTGATACCAGAGTTATGGTCCTTGTGCATGACACTTTCATCATGCTCTGTCCATAAACGAAATGTCATTCCAATAGCATCAGTCGAACAGGAGTTATTGATCGGACAAAAATGTAACAAAGGGCAATAACTCCAAAGGTATTGAAGCCAGAGTTATGGCCCTTATTCATGACACTTTCTCTCATCATGCTCTTTCCATGTATGAAGTTTCAATACAATGGCAAGAGCCATGTAGGAGTTATCGTCCGGACAAGAAAGCGTTAAACAAATGTACAAGGGGCAATAACTCTCAATTTATTGAAGCCAGAGTTAAGGACCTTATGCATGACACTTTCTCTTATCATGATCTTTCCATGTATGAAGTTTCACGCCAATGGCATGTGCCATATGGGAGTTTTCATCCTGATAAAAAATTGTGATTTTTTTTACAAAGGGCAATAACTCCAATATTAGTGAAACAAGAGTTATGGACCTTAAACATGACACTTTCTCTTATCATGATCTTTCCATGTATGAAGTTTCAATCCAATGGCATGAGCCATATAGGAGTTATTGTCCGGACAAAAAATTGTGATTTTTTTTTACAAGGGCAATAACTCCTATATTAGTGAAGCCAGAGTTATGGACCTTGTGTATCCTCTCGTCATGATCTTTTCATGTATGAAGTTACAATCCAATGGCATGAGCCATATAGGAGTTATCGTCCAGACATAAAAGTGTTTTGTTTTTTTTACAACCGTAACAAGGGGCAATAACTCCTATATTAGTGAAGCCAGAGTTATGGACCTTGTGCATGACACTTCCTCTCATTATGCTCTTTCCATATATGAAGTTTCAATCAAATGGCATCAGGCATATTGGAAGTTATCGTCCGGATAAAAAGTGTGACGGACGGACGGAGAGACAGACAGACAACTCTCATGAAAACAATATGTCTCCCCCATATAAATATGGGGGAGAGACATAATTCAATTCAGACCTAATTCAAATGTGACTGGACAACCAGGCTGACAACTGAGTATATGTGTTGGGCATCATAATTTTCCCCTATATACATGTCCATTTACTTTGTTTACAAAATAACTTCCATATTTACAATAAAAATTAAGTAAAATGAACAGGCTCCTGATGAAACATGAATTTTTTACAACCTATTCCCTGAACAACTCCTGGAAAGCTTCGCATGTGAAGTGGGACAAATGTAGTAACTGTATGCGGTCTGGCAAGTACACAATAATACACAGTGGAATACCGTGTCCACTGTCACTATGGCGGCTCCGAGTCTTGATGCATTCAAGGCTCGTCTGACAGTACAGATCATAACCAGCCAATGCTGTGAATGTTTTTAAATATACACTGTATATATATGTATGTATAGCACAAGTGATTGGAGTTCTTTAAAAACTCTCTTTTTTTAATCTTAAAGGTGCTCTCTAGTTATCTTGGCTTTTTTTGTCTGTTTTCTAATTTTTCTGCTAATATGCGCGCACCCAAAACGGCAAAACAGTCAATAAGATGACAACAGCCGTCAACTGGTAGAAGAAGTAGCCCAGTGAGACAGTCAGCACCTATACAATCCCTTTATTCCACAAACACGCTTTCTATACCTTTTCCCAAACAATGTATACCCAGATGAGAGAGATGAGGACAAATCTTGCCGTTTATTGAAGTAACTGCCAATATATATTCATACAGTGTTTGAAATTAACTTTTTCCCTGATGGCAAATACTTGCCATCTGATCTGAAAGTTGGTGGCAAAATGCTCTTACCTGGTGGCACAATAGGAAAATAGAAAAGAATGTATGGAAATTTTCAACAAGCAAGAAAAACAAATTGGGGTCTGATAATTCTTGAAGTATTTTTTGGGGTCTGATAATTCTTGAAGTATTTTTCTAATTGTTTTGATTTCCACCCAATTATTTCTGTTGGCAAGATTTTGCCACTGACTTTAAGGTCAGGTGGAAAGTTGGACATTTCTGGTGGCAAAACTGCCACTTGCCACTGTTAATTTCAAACCCTGACATGACCAAAATACTAAATTTGAGATTATGCAAAAAGGGTGGAGATTAAAACTCATAAATATTCATGAAGTCAATGGCTATTGTTACAAGCATCATTGTTTCAATCCGACCTGGGCATGCACTACGAGATTGATTCACCGAATAATGGTCGTTTCGTCAAAATGCCAGTTTGTCGAAAAGGCGATATATAGTTTTGACGAAAGACGTTTCGTCAAAATGGATATAGCACTTGATATATATGAAAAGTAATTCAATAAATCTGTTAAATGTATATGTCATTTTGATGACTTAAGAAACTGGTAAAGCGGAAAAAATAACTGATCCACAAATATATAGGACCATGAGTAATTTTGATCAACAAACAAGACTTTTTCGCATGCGAAACTATAGCGTTTGGAAATGATAGAACAGACCCAGATCGATCTATGCCGTATTCAGTGAAAAGGATCCTGTGGAAAACTAAGCCAAATATTAAGTAAATAATAGTAATTCAATATTTTGGAAATTGTATGTTATTCTGGTGAATTAAAAAATCATTGTTAATTTGAGATTGATTAATTAGCACTTAAAGGGGATGTCCCTACATTTGACGCGTTTCAAAAACACTTAAAATATACAAAACTCATTTGTTTATATGCTGAAAGGTAGTATATCGCAAGAAAACCCATCCAATTAACGTTTATAATGACAAAACATCCATGTGTTTGATATCGCCGATCCCGATTTTACTCCCCAATGTTTCAGTTTTATTCGGGTTGGGTTTTAGTTTCGTAACTGTTCGACCTATTCGCGGTTCTCTGACCACTTCCGAGAAAGCTATTACGTAAACAATGGAGGGATCGGGTGATCACTGGCAAAACGCGGAAGAATTTAATGGAAAAGGCCGATAATATTGTGTTGTAGAACACAAATTATTAGTATTGATGAAATCGGTTTATTTGTATCTCAGGGGCATTTTTCGATACAAGTTCAAATTGGGAACCTTCATAATAATGATAGAGCATAACATTGAAAATATCCGTTCATTGTAGGGACTTCCCCTTTTAAAAGTTGCATATACAAATTATGAAGATGAATCTTGATCCTGATTTGCTGTTTAAAAGGTTTATCAAGCAATAAACAAATATTATTCTGTAAGTGTGCAAAAATTACACATATATTTAGCCTAATTGCTTTTCACATCTACAAACTAATTGGCGGCACGAATGTGTTACCTTATGGTGTAATTAACGTTAATCCCCCTTCCTAATCAATCAGCACCGCTTGTGAAACTGATGCATGATCCCTTTAATCAGAGACATATACATACGTATGTATATGTCTCTGCTTTAATATGCAGAAAAGTGATGTGTCTTCTGCATGTCAATAAAATTGTCCTGTCCTCAGCAAAATTTGTCTGAGTTGATTTTTATACATCTTATTTCATCATAAAATAGCATCCGAATGTCAAACAGTTCATGAAAACTAACTGGATCCAAACTATTTGCATTTTTAGTAATCACGCTTTAAAAATGGCTTACCTTCTGCTTGCTTAATTCATTGCCGCCATCTTCAATATTTCTCTGAGTTAATTTATCATTAAAAAGCATCCGAGTTTCATACGTACAATTCTGAACCAGATGAGAACTGGATCCAAACTATTTGAAACAGAAATCACGAATTTGCCAGTAGCGTGCAGAAGGTTAATAATCATCTCGGTCATTTCGTCAAACTGCCATTTCGTCAAAAAGGCGATATATAAATTATTTCTCTTTGTAATCCTTTTTGACGAAACGACAACCCCTTTTGTACAATAGAACCCTTTTGATGAACTGGCAGTTTGACAAAACGACCGTCACCCGATTCACCTCGAAATTGGTGATATATATGAAGTAATTCTAAGGGAGAAAAAGTTACTGGTCTCTATGGGATTCAAACCCCCGACCTCAGGAATACTAGCCCGACACTCTATGTTGCTAATGTTGCCAACGGGTTAACCCAACAGCAAATCTGTTGGAGATGCCTTACATAGGCCGATCACTACTAGATCTTCCGAATAATTATAATGATCTCATCAAACGCAAGTCATTAATCAAAACACTAACGGCATCGTTCCGGTGACATTCCTGTCACAATCTTTGTTTCTGAATAACCTGACATACTCACCGTATGATTTATGCCCCACATAAACACACTTAGGAGAGGTTCGTTTGCTCGGAACAATTTTCGTTTCTGATAGACCGTCTTCACTTTCAGACGTTTCTTCTTCTGAGTCTGAACACTCGCCATCTCTGGGTTCTATTGCACTGAGTCTGAGAAAAAGTGTTTAAAATGTCAAGACACTCCTGAAAATCACTTTGACAGCCAACGCAAATACTTTAATTTCTTCATAACGGGAAAATAATCGATCGCATTTAACAAGCAACACCCTCTTCGGAATGATGGCGATGAAACAATATTACCCAGAATTCTTTTTAAAAGGGAAATAACTCGTGAAATATTAAAAAAAACAACTTGCAAGGCCCTTGAAGTGGGGTAAAACTGTATTCATAATATTTCAATAATTTGGCATGTTATTCCATGAATATTTCTGACAGAAATAATGATTAATGACATTAATTAGCTGACTATTTATTAATATTGTGACAGAAATAACCTGTGAAAAGACTTAGGTGTTACTTTTGACCCAGAATTTAAGTTTAATGAACATATTGCACTTAAAGTTAAAAAAGCAAATCAAGCAGTGGGAATGATAAGGAAAACGTTTGTAAACATGTATGGATCCTGATATCTTAACACCCTCTACACGAGCCTGGTAAGGCCACACTTGGAATATGCCAGTATAACCTGGTCAACGACTTACAAAAAGGATTAATTATTGGAATTTGATGTTGAAAATGTTCAGCGCCGAGCAACTGCATGGTTACAGGACTAAAAGACAAAACATATGAGGATAGGCTCAGAACTCTACGGATTCCGACTCTTCACTATCGACGATATCGGGCGGATATTATCCAACTTTTAAAAATAATGCAAGAGTGTGACAACATTTCCTTAGATAACATAAATATGGCTTCGGACATATAAATTCAAATTAAACAAAAGCCATATAAACGTGGCAGGATGGGTCAGAATAGATTTTCAAATAGAGTAGTAAACTCCTGGAATGCATTATCTAACAACACAGTGGAGTCCGGATCTTTCAACATTTTCAAAAGTAATTTAAACCTTGAGTGGAAACTGAAACCAAATAAATCTGAGATCTGCTAGATACGTTGGCTATCAACAATTGTATCTATTCAGTGCATGACAGATGCACCTATATGTGTGAGGAAACGATTTGAATTGGGCTGCAACGAGCACAGCTCACTTATGGTCATCAAGGATCATTAAGGTAAATCAAAGACCTATGATAACACATAGGTCTTTGGGTAAATCAAGGTAAATCAAGAAATAATGATTACTGAAATTAATTAGCTGGATATTTATTATGGCATTATGAAAAGTGGATTGTTTTTACCATGGCAGAAACTGTAGTTGTAAATATATAATTATGGATAATGTAATTTCATAAGCAAACGCAGCAAAAGACCTGACCAGGAACTTTCTGGCCTGGATCTACTTTCGTCTCTTACAGAATCGATCTGGGTCCATGCTTATAAAGCTTTTAGTTGAGTCTGAGTTTTGTTCTCAAGCTTTTGATTGGCCAGATTTGAGTTCACAACAAAGGCTCAAATCTGACCAATCAAAAACTTGAGAACGAACTCAGACTCAGCTTAAAGTTTTATAAGCATGGACCCTGATCTGGGTCTACTCTGAAATTAGAGTGTATCGAGTAAATGGTTAAAACTGATAAATACAGTGAAACATCGATAGTTCGGAGTCTAAACTAATAATGAAGAATTGGGAACTTTTAGGCAGGTGGCTGCCAACAATGAAGAATTGAAACAATGAAGAATTGAGAACTTTTAGGCAGGTAGCTGCTAACAACGCAGAATTGAGAACTTTTAGGCAGGTGGCTGCCAACAATGCACAATTGAGAACTTTTAGGCAGGTGGCTGCCAACAATGCAGAATTGAGAACTTTTAGGCAGGTGGCTGCCAACAAAATGCAGAATTGAGAACTTTTAGGCAGGTGGCTGCCAACAATGCACAATTGAGAACTTTTAGGCAGGTGGCTGCCAACAATGCAGAATTGAGAACTTTTAGGCAGGTGGCTGCCAACAATGCAGAATTGAGAACTTTTAAGCAGGTGGCTGCCAACAATGCACAATTGAGAACTTTTAGGCAGGTGGCTGCCTGACTGGCAACATTGGCTGCTTACTACAGGGTAAAGTCGTGCAGAAAGTTCACAGAGGAGCGGTATAAAATAACTTTTTTTGAATAAAGCACAGATATTGAAAGACAGTTTGAGACAAAAAGTGAAGTCTTTGATTAGACACCAAGGCGACGTCTGGTCTGGGACGTACTGCGCTATTTGTCGTGATGCATTTTTGCGACATTGGCGATGAAAGAGTTAACCCTTTCTCTCATAAAAAACGTGTTTTCATGCATTTGTAAATAGGGTAGACACAGACCAGATGGCTCCTTTAGGACCAGGGTCTGCTCGGTTTGCTAATGGAATTTGAAAGATGTGTTTCTTTACTTTTTAAAATGGTTACAAGGTTCCACCTTCCTGATTTCATTATAACTATTTTGATTATGAATATTCAGTAGGTATTTAAATTTGTAATAAACATAGAAAATGCAAAGGGTTAAGAGTCAAATGTTGATGTGTAGATGATTATAAAGTATTACATTTTATAATCAGATTTAAAGTAGTGATATCAATGTTTTAGCGTTCTTTTGCGTTTCTTGAATATAATTAATTGAGTATTTTTTACATCAAACTCCAGGGTTTGTCGTTAACCCTAAATACACGTAGGCACACTTTGACGCCTTTGCAAACAGAGCAGACCCAGATCAGACCACTCTTGTACAAGTCGTCTTATCAAGGCCTGCTCTGTTTGCTT
Organism: Azorinus chamasolen; assembly: GCA_963576725.1. NCBI lineage: Eukaryota > Metazoa > Mollusca > Bivalvia > Cardiida > Solecurtidae > Azorinus > Azorinus chamasolen. The sequence continues at coordinate 64,871,672 of OY755247.1, read as the reverse complement.
ACGGAAAAATATATATCAGGTTTACCGTTATACTATTCCCGAAACGCCCAAAGGTTCCATTGTTTAGCTATCTTTATAAAAGTGAATATTCACGTGGATATATTCTTGAAAACTTAGTCATGAAGGAAAGGGTTAACCCTTTCCCTGTTCTATGTTTAGTCCGAATTTCATTACCAACTGAATATTCATGGTGACAATTGTGATAATGAAAAATGGAAGGTGAAACATTGTAACCATTTTAGAAAGTAAAGAAACACATCTTTCAAAGTCCATTAACAAACAGAGCAAACCCTGATCAGACGGCTCCTATAGGAGCCGTCTGATCTGGGTCTATTCTGTTTGCAAATGCATGAAAAGGCGTTTATAAATGGAGGAAATGGTTAATAGTTCAAAACTCCAATGTCTTCGTTTAAGTGTAAATCAAAAACTAAGAATACAAATAGGTTTTAAGACGAAATCACTAAAATGCACATTGCTAAAGATAAAGGGGGATTTTCATCAAGAAAGACAAGCTATATCTGTATATTTTAGCGTAAGTCATAATAAAAGGTATCAAAAAGTAAAACATGTGTAACGTTCGTAGAACGTTGGTAATTATGCAAATGAGGCTGACCAGATCATTGTATCTTGGGAAGTGGAGGTAATATATAGCGCAACAAACATCTCTTAATGTGAGCTTAAGCTTTGCATCGACAGGGTTTGTTGTTGCTGGGTCACTCGGTGTGCACGTTACAAATGGTGGCAGCGGTGGGATAAAGACAACTGCCAGACCGGAGTTGCCTTACCCACGGGTCTCCCAGGGTCCAAGTCTCGGGACAAGACTTCTCGGAGGGGAGAGTAATGTAACGTTCGTAGAACGTTGGTTATGCAAATGAGGCTGACCAGATCGTTGTATCTTGGGAAGTGGAGGTAATATATAGCGGAACAAACATCTCTTGATGTGAGCTTAAGCTTTGCATCGACAGGGTTTGTTGTTGCTTGGTCTCTCGGTTTGCACGTTACAAATGGTGGCAGCGGTGGGATGAAGACAACTGCCAGACCGGAGTTGCCTTACCCACGGGTCTCCCAGGGTCCAAGTCTCGGGACGAGACTTCTCGGAGGGGAGAGTAATGTAACGTTCGTAGAACGTTGGTAATTATGCAAATGAGGCTGACCAGATCATTGTATCTTGGGAAGCGGAGGTAATATATAGCGCAATAAACATCTCTTGATGTGAGTTTAAGCTTTGCACCGACAGGGTTTGTTGTTGCTGGGTCTCTCGGTTTGCACGTTACACATGCAATGTATCTTAAAATTTGTTATATATAATCATTTTCGCGTCCCCTGCTGATCAATCTTTTAAGTCAGTCCATTTGTTGTCACACTTTATAGTCACGCTTTTCCTTCCAGCAGGTGACACTCTTGTTGAAACGTAACACTCGTACAGTAAACACTGCCCATTACGACCATATACTGTATATAACATCGGACTTAAGTGAAAGTAGAATAACCGTAAGGTTTTTCATCCATATACCTGGTTTAACACCCAACCCACAGTAGCCTTTTAGGGCAACTAACCGCTCCAAGGCGAAACTCCTGCTTTCACCATAGAGTCTACTTTGTTGTTGTTTTTGATATAGGTACATGTAAATGTTTTATGTCTTCTTGTTGGTTTCTTCACGTTTTGTCTTGTAATTTTGCTGTTTCGTATTTAATGATGTTTTGTGCCCTGTCCTGCTGTGTGTGGCGCTTCCTGTAGGACCTTTTTTCCTTCACTTATAATGCAAGACGAAAGTTTTGACTAAAAGTTCAGCTACCACCTGTCTTCGTCCTTTCCCTGCTCTGTATTTAGACCAAATTTCAATACCTGCTGAATATTCATTAACAAAATAGTTACAAAGAAATATGGAAGGTGGAACATTGTAGACATTTTAGAAAGTAAAGAAACAGATCTGCCAAATTTTATTAGCAAACAGAGCAGACCCTGATCTACTCTGGATCTACTCTGTGTCTACTCTGTTTGCAAATACGTGAAAACACCTTTATATGAGGGAAAGGGTTAAAACACTAGAATGTACTTATGAAGAAGTATAAAACCCTAATTATTCTCCACGAGTGATAGCTCTACCTGTGATACTTTATAATAGCTAGATCATTACCTCCGCATGTACGTACGTTTTTAGACCCATTACCTCATAGGCATATGCTATTTTAAGACTTATTAGCCTACCAGTAACCTCGTGGGCTATTTTAAGACCCATCCTCCTTGAATAATATATATATAGTCTACTGAAAATTGAAATTGTGTAGTTTTGAAACCAGAGACATATATATGCATAATTATTATTATGTATGTTTATGTCTCTGTTGAAACCATAGTGAGCATATCATTTCATTTGAAAGTGGGTTTTACAAAGGCGTCATTTGTTTTAATGCGAGGTACGTACGTAATGGCCGGGTTAAGCCTCATATCAATGTAAGGATATTTGATTGATTGATGATTAATGTTAACACTGTGCAATGTTAAAATATATACACTCAGTTTGTAATACACACAGCATGTAACACACTCAGCATATTTCACACTCAGAATGTATAACAAATCCAGATTTCTTCAATGATTCTCAGTTGGTAAAATACTAATTTGCGTGCGCCATTGGAAATCCCTGTGGTCATCAGACAGAATGCAGTTAAAATGTTGTGTAAAATTAACACACTTAGAAGTTATGGTTGACATTTGTGATATGTAGGGATAATAATTATTGCTAGGGACCTGTGGTCCATGATTGTTATGAAAATTACTGGACGGGCCTCAAATAATCAATTGTTATTGGTGTAAGCTGGATGCATTGATCTATTAATGGTTCCACTTCTTTCACGTGACACACGGGTAAGCCGAAAACCAGCATGTCATATTTATCGTTTGGTAAAGTCATAAGCTACATTTGAGCAAGTAGCTTCCGTGAGAGAATTATATCACGATTTTAATACTTTGCAGACGAGTCACTAAAATGTACCAAACTATTTGAGTGGATACAATTCAAATATGTCTATATATGCAGAAGTTTAGTTGTATGCACCTTTTGAATCGTACTGATTGAATTTACGAAGCCATGCCATGGGTTTTCGTGCAAGCTTTGCCTGAATGCCAACACATAAACTCGCAGGATAATATGATTATCACCGCCTGTCGCTGGACATTCAAATAATAAGATCTAGCATAGTTGGCCGGGTGACCGTTGAATATTTGCCATTTGTTTTATATCAATGTTTTCCTGCTTTCAAATGAGAATCCGTAATGTGAACAAAGGCAGGCTAGTGTTGGTAGTTGCCATTCCAGTTTTGTTCTTGGCCACTTTAATATTACTCAATTCACGGATAGGCGATAATGGAGGAAGACCCAGGCTTGTGGCAGCTCGACACCACAAGCTGCAGACTGACAAGGAGGGAAGGGTACTGCGATTTAAGTCAAGTAATCTTTTGGACACAGGGGACCCTTCAGAAAAGCTATATAATGAAGAAACACTTGTTATGTTAGGAGAAGTCAACACAAAGGAAGACGAACAAATCAGAAATGATGGTGAGAATATGTTACTAGCTAATATTAACCATTTGCCTCACATTTATGTGCTTTTTCATCGGGTGCTGGTGAATTCGCCTAATGACCAACTCGCCTACAATTAGATATATAGTAACCCAATTGGTGAATTCGCCTAGAAAGCAATTATATAGCTATTGTCATTAAGCGAGTCTTGGCGAGCTTAATAACATTTTCTTGGTTAGTTTAGGAACATGTGATCTTAAAAGACAACGAGCATCAGATTATTTTTCTCACATAGCAAAAAATGTGTCTTTTCGCTGTTTAAATGACATGTAAACATCGGTTTCCATGGTTTGACGTCATATATGTTCCAAAGTGATCTTACACATGTTACAGATCAGGGAATCTTAACCCGTTCTAACTCAGACATTAGGGAAGATATGTGAGAAATAATTGTATGTTATAATACAGGAAATCGGCTCCTTTTACACCTGGATTTCAGTGTACATGTATAGACTTAAAGCGTGATGAATGATCACCAATGTTTCAATGAAGGGACTTCATACAAATTATACTAACACAAAAGTTGTGATCAAGGCTAAAGTTTTTTGCAATTGACAGACAGACGGAGATGTGATCATAAATTTTCTTCCATTGACATACAGACGTGATCTTGGTTAAAGGTTTTTTGGCCTTGTCTGACAGACAGACATGTGATCATGACAAAAGGTTTTTACCATTGACAGACAGGCAGACACACATACATGTATGATCATGATTAATTTTTTTTGCCATTGACAGACAGACATTTGACAAACAGAGCTGACACCCCTCTTGTACCCCCCCACTCGCATATCCCCCCCCCCCCCACACACACACTCCCCCCCTCCCCCCTCCCCCCCCCCCCCCAGCAAATAAATCTGGGTACGGCCCTGCTTTGGCTAACTATGCCAACACACTAGTCTACCTACCGCCTAGCTATGGGTTACTTTTAGAAAACATAATCAGTGGAACAGTTTTGACCCTGATGAAATGCCAAGTAATAGTGAATGTGATATAATTACATGTACATGTATTTGTACTTGTGCACTCTGTTCAGTTAAAGTGTTCATTTAACATTTTCACTCATGAATATTCATGTAAGAAATAATAAAATCATTAACATTAATTAGCTGAAATTTTTAATGTAAACTTTTCATGGAAATTTTTTGCTCTAACTGTGGAATCAGATCTATATCATGTCAAAAGGGAACAGACCAGACCCTGATCCGACTCCTACAGGAGACATTTGATCTGGGTCTACTCTGTTTACAAATGCTTGAAAGGACATTTATAATATGAGGGAACAAGTTAAGTGTTCATAGAAAATGGAAACTACCATAATTACCCATTTATTATGCACCAGTTTGCTGTGCTGAATAATCAGTTTGGCACCATTTTAACCCTTTCCTCCATAAATACGCCTTTCTACGCTTTTGCAAACAGAGTAGACCCAGATCAGACGACTCCTATAGGAGCCATCTGATCAGGGCCTGCTCTGTTTGCTTAGGATATAATATATCGGTAGACATGATTCTACAATTTCTGCCATGGCCTAAACTTCGTATGTCTTTGGTTGTGCTATTAATTAATTAACAATTAATCTAATTAATATTCATGTTGTCATTATTTCTAACATGAAAATTCACAGAGTAAAGGATTAATAACTACTAATTAGATTTATATACAAGTAGTAGCAAATAGTATAGATCCAGATCAAATAGTTTCTGTAAGAGCCGTTTGATCTTGATCTGCACTATTTTCCAAAGTATGTTTGTTCGAATCCATAGGATAATTAGGATGTTTTTTTGGTTTTTTCAGGAAAGGACAAATATGCTTTCAATGAGTTGATCAGCAACAGGCTTAGTTTGAACCGAGCTTTGCCGGACTTGAGACATAACTTGTAAGTATATATACAATATCTAGGGCTAGTTCTTGTTTAGATTTGTCAGAACTAATTGGTCACTGTCAATCACAGTAATCATCTGGAAAATCCCTTACAAATACAACTACGCTTGTACATGTATTTAAAATGCTGCTTTATTCATAATTACTTGTGAAAAGGAAAATTTCGGCCATGGCAGAAACTGTAGAATCAAATCTATTTTATCTCGTATGTACACAGAGCAGATCCTGATCAGATGGCTTCTACATGAGCCATCTGATATGGATCTATTCTCTTTGCAAAGGCATTAGTCCTTTCCTTCATATAAACGCCTTTTCACACATTCCTGTAGGAGCCGCCTGATCAGGGTCTGCTCTGTTTGCTAATGGAATTTGATAGACCCGTTTCTTTAGTTTCTAAAATAACTACAATGTTCCACCTTCCATATTTCTTTATAAATATTTTGTCCATGAATATTTAGTATGTATTCGAAGCTGGACAGTATAGAATATAGGTAAAGGGTTTAAAGGCATACATATGATGTAAAGGGTTAAAATGCTGGTTTGGAATTACATGTTTCTCTGTTCTTGCACAGGCGATGCACCTAACATGATTAGACTTGGATTATTTGATCAATTTTCTTTTGCTTACAGATGCAAGCACAAGATTTATCAGTCAGATCTACCCAAAGCTAGTATTATCATCTGTTTTTACAACGAGGCATGGTCAGTTTTACTTCGGACTATACATTCAGTGCTAAACAGGACACCAGCAAGACTCCTGTATGAAATAGTGTTAGTAGATGATGCCAGTGAATTAGGTAAACTAAACCCTGATTTAGATTTTTATAATTGTATTCAGTAGTACCTGTCCTAAGCAGCCATTCATTTATTAAACATTTGAGTCTTAAAAAGCAGGTGGTTACTTAATGCAGGACGAAAGTAATAGGAGCTTTCTACATTACTTTTGACCTGCATTAAGCTAACACCTGCATTACAGACCCATAATTCTACCTCTTTTTGATGGCCCCTTAAGACAGGTTCTGCTGTATGTCCACATGATGGTTTGGTATTCATAGAAACTAGGGTTGGATCTATTATAATTTCATAAGCAAACAGAGCTGATTCTAATCAGATTTAACAAGAATGTTATGTAAGGGAGTTAGATATATAATGGCTAATGCCATTTGATTGAAACTTCATACATGGAAAGAGCATGATAAGAGGAAGTGTCATGTACAAGGTCCATAACTCTGGCTTCAATACTTTTGGAGTTATTGCGGTTTGTTACATTTTTTTGTCCGATCAATAGCTCCTGTTCTATGGGTGCTATTGGAATGATATTTCATTTATGGAAAGAGCATGATGAGAGGAAGTGTCATGCACAAGGTCCATAACTGTGGCTTCAATAATATTGGAGTTATTGCCCCTTTTACATTTTTTATCACACTTTCTTGTCCCGATATCATAACTCCTACATGGCTCATGCCATTTGATTGAAACTTCATACATGGAAAGAACATAATGCAAGGAAGTGTCATGCACAAGGGCCATAACTCTGGCTTCATTACTTTTGGAGTTATGACAATGACAAAACTTTATTCGCAATATAAGGCCTCTGGCCCAGAATACAAACTACTTTCTTCAACGTAATATATGTAGTGTCAAATATTCTTAAAACATGGAAATATACATGAATATTCATTATGTCTCCCCCCATATTTATATGGGGGAGACATATTGTTTTCGTGAGAGTTGTCTGTCTGTCTGTCTGTCTGTCTGTCTGTCTGTCTGTCTGTCTGTCTGTCTGTCTGTCTGTCTGTCCGTCTGTCCGTCCTTCCGTCTGTCCGTCACACTTTTTGTCCGGACGATAACTTCAATATGCCTGATGCCAATTGATTGAAACTTCATATATGGAAAGAGCATAATGAGAGGAAGTGTCATGCACAAGGTCCATAACTCTGGCTTCACTAATATTGGAGTTATTGCCCTTTGTAAAAAAAAATCACACTTTTTTGTCCGGACGATAACTCCTATATGGCTCATGCCATTGGATTGAAACTTCATACATAGAAAGATCATGACGAGAGGAAGTTTCATGCACAAGGTCCATAACTCTGGCTTCACTAATATTGGAGTTATTGCCCTTTGTAAAAAATATCATAATTTTTTGTCCGGACAATAACTTCAATATGCCTGATGCCAGTTGATTGAAACTTCATATATGGAAAGAGCATAATGAGAGGATGTGTCATGCAGAAGGTACTTGACTCTGGCTTCACTAATATAGGAGTTATTGCCCTTTGTAAAAAAATCACACTTTTTTGTCCGGACAATAACTTCTATATGGCTCATGCCATTGGATTGAAACTTCATATATGGAAAGATCATAACAAGAGGAAGTGTCATGCACAAGGTCCATAACTCTGGCTTCATTAATATTGGAGTTATTGCCCTTTGTAAAACAAAATCACGATTTTTTGTCCGGATGATTACTCCTATGTGACACATGCCATTGGAGTGAAACTTCATACATTGAACGATCATGATAAGAGAAAGTGTCATGCATAAGATCCTTAACTCGAGCTTCAATAAATTGTTTTTAGTGAGCGTTCGTCGAACGCTCACTATATTTACCAAACCGCATTTCAGAGGGATTTCGTTTGGATGTTGTTACCTAAGGATTCCTAGTAATCATCCACTGCAGAGATGTAGTGCATTGTCAGCGGACTTGAAACCCGGTTCAGATTTTTGCAAATGAAAAACGGAATACGTTTTTGATAAACGTACTACAATTTCAGCGTTATATAATCATCAATTTGAGGTTCGATTCCGTATAAAACGCATGCAAAAAACAAGGTTTGGTCGGCGAAAAAAACCCAGTTCACCGATGATAAACGCATACGCAGTCTTATGACGTCACGGGTCCATTCATAAATCTGGACTATCGGGCTTTGCGACAGTGATAATTCCGGTATACATGCGGTCATTGTCGACGAACAATAAATCAATTGCAATACGAATCGACAAATTACTGGCTTCATTTTTACCAGAGACTCTTTTAAAATTTCACTGAATTTACAGTTTCACTAACAATTTTTCCGGTTACGAAATGGCGAGGTGACGAGTTGACCACAGATACCCTCTCTTATATGAAGTACGAAACTAGGCCACCCTACATGTTGAATTTGTTATGATTGGAAACGCTATTTGAGTAAATGGTGGCTATCAAGAGAGCATTGAAAATAAACTGGATTAAGGTAAGTTGATAAGTTATGATTTCAGAGCGTTTTATAACAGTGTGGTCCTGGAGACCGAAACTCCACCAATCATGGAACTTGGGTGGGGTAATATTTTAAGGTTTTAATATACTGATGCGGGGACGCCACAGCCACATGGGCCAAATGGACAGGGGCCGAAAGGGCAAAATTGGAACGTCCGCCAGGCGGCGTCGTAGCTCCTCCTCTTCGATCTGAACGCCTGAACCTACAAGCCACGCTTATCCATCCAGGTAAGTTTATACTTGTATTTCTTGTATTTTATGCCTACCTTGGCATTCATTTAATATATTGATACATTTATCCTCTCGGCTTCACAGCAAGTGGCGCTGCGAGCAAAAAGTAGTTGATGGAAAGATGTAATGTCTTCTGTTCCATGTTTCTTTCTTATCATCCATCCAGCCGGTCGGTTTATGTGGCTGATAGAAAGGCATAATGTTCCTAACATATTGTTTCATGTTTCATTTTTGTCGGTTAACCAGCCGGTCGGTTTATTTAGCCGATAGATATGGATTGTAATAATCACTGTTTTAATGTTCATTCCTATTGATCGGCAATCCAGCCGGTCGGTTCATTATTATCGATTAATGGGAATTTTGTTACATGTTTGAAGTCTGTCTGTTTGGAGACTGTCTATCTGTTAACCAGCCGGTCGGTTTATTTAATTGATAGATGGTATCCGTTTATGTATAGTTATGAAGATCGGTCATAATATTGATTTATAAGTCAATATATTGACTGCACGGCATAACTTTATTAGCTTCTTTATACTTTCCGTCTGGTTACCAGAAAACTTAAGTCAGATAATTTTTTAGATAAGAGAATTATACTCAAATGATTTAACACATGGGATTTCATTCAATTCAATTCTATAATCCCATTTCTATATATATTTATCTATATATTAGGTACTTTATGTATATATTATATTTCTTAATTTTCTACCTTCTCTAACCAACTACTATATTTAACACATAACGTATCTATAAAGTTAGGTCATAATAGTTTCAAATATTGGGAAAAATAGCTTTCAAAAAATTAGCAAAAGATACCATGGATATATAATTTATAACTAATAAATTGTTACTTGTTTATTTAGAAAATTCCAGAATCAAGACATCTGCCAAAATGCCCCCCAAGAAAGCTCGCTTTCAAACACTCTGTGGCATCTGCAATGCAGATGTAAATCATCTTAAAAGGCACATTAATAGGACACATATACCTTGGTATATGTGTCCAGCAGTTGCTTGTGCCAGCTGCCAGTCCTCTAGTGACATGTCTGAATTGCGTCGTTTCCACGCAAGTCACAGCAAGATAGAGGGAGAATCCCAGCTAAATGCTTGGTTTTTGCTGGTGAACGGATTTCTTCTGTTCATCAGTAATTTCCTTGGACTGGGGACTCTTGAGGCTCTTCTGGGACTTGTTGTGGAAAAGCAGCTTATTTCCTCTAAGGCCCATTTCCTTGATGAGGAGATACTCTTTCTCAGGGAGTATGACCGATTAGCTGGGTTAGAGCCAAATCCATGTTATGATCCTTGCCAACCTTCTCGCACTTCTGAACTGTTGAACTATTTGACCTTGACACAAATTCTCCTAAAACTTAACCCTGAACAAAGAACACTGTCTCTCTCTATTGTTAACTATGTAAACCCTAATGGCTCTAGTCCGTCCGTTGGACATCCTGTGTTCAGGTACCACGTTATTGATGGTCACTTTCACATGGATCAGCTAGTTCCCACTTCTACAAAAACTCTTAGGGAATTGGAAGCACAGTCTAAATCTGAGGTCAATCTAGTCCATGCTGTAACAAATTTTGTCTTTCCCAACAAATGGGGTACTATTCCTAAATTGATTGCTTCAGACAATAGGATCAGCTTCACCTTAGGAATACACCCACATCTCCTTTACAGAAATAATGCAGATCACATGTTTGCCAAGCTGGAGCACCAGTTTCAGCAATATCCAGAGGCAGTTGCTGTTGGGGAAATTGGGCTTGACTTTACCACTACATGTCGCTGCTCAAGTGCCCATAACAGGCAAGAGTGCGTCAAGGGTAAGGTTGAGGCCCAGCACCAATTTCTCAAAAAAGCACTTAAACTGGCGGACCGGCTTGACAAGCCTGTGGTTATTCATTGTAGGGACAAGAATGATGGTTCTGCAGCTAAAGGAGTTCTCCAAATGTTAGTTTCTTTAAATCTAACTCATTTAAAAATCCAAAGGCATTGTTTTGTTGGAGACTCTAAAGAATTTGATGATTGGAGCAGTACCCTTCCTAATTGTTTTTTCAGTCTCTCTCGACAATCCACAGTGGATTCTAGCACTAAGGAAACTTTAATGCTAGCAAGTCATCGTAAACTGCTCTTTGAGACCGATTCACCTTACCTGCCCTTCCCTGGTGACAGAGGTCATGGTCCTTGGAGGGTAGGTCTAGTGATACAGGCTGTTTCTTCCATAGTAGGAGTGCCTGTCCCCGAGCTGATTCGTAGCAGCAACTCAAATTTGGCTAAATTGTTTAACTTGAATTGGTAGTCTTTGTTAAAACCCGACTACAGCTCATTACTGTCATTCTTGAAATTCAAATTTGGGGTTTTCATTATGGTACTGATGATTTCATCTAGCCGGTCGGTTTATGATAAGTCAGTATTGTTCTTCTCAATCAATTTTTCTTTTTTGGCTGGGGGGAAGCATCGGCTAGAATGGTTTGAATTGTGAAGGAGGAATGAACAAGAGGGAGACAAACCTCTGTTTTGCACTCTCATCAGTTAAATTGAGACAGCATATTTAATGGCAGTCATTCCACGTGTTTCCAGCTGCCTAGAGTATTAGTATGTTTCTTTTTGGTCTATATTTGGCAGCTGGCATAGGTTTTCGCTATAATTACATTTATTATGATTTTGTACTCCATTAAGCTATCTTTTCTCTCTTCCTTATTATGATTATCATATTTATTAAGTTTTCAGGTCCAGACCTTCAGGTAGAAGGAACCCACGGGTTTGAAGATAATACCCGTTTAATAGAAACGAAAACTTAATATTCTTTATACTTTCTCTATCTGTAGAGCCTCAGGAAGAGGACAAATAACAATAATATTACTAACTGCTAAAAAAACAAAGTGGGGGAGGAGTGATGCGGGGACGCCACAGCCACATGGGCCAAATGGACAGGGGCCGAAAGGGCAAAATTGGAACGTCCGCCAGGCGGCGTCGTAGCTCCTCCTCTTCGATCTGAACGCCTGAACCTACAAGCCACGCTTATCCATCCAGGTAAGTTTATACTTGTATTTCTTGTATTTTATGCCTACCTTGGCATTCATTTAATATATTGATACATTTATCCTCTCGGCTTCACAGCAATACCTTAAGCTATGCGCAACGTTGTACATAAACTACATTTAATTTCGTACGTGACATTTATGCAATTTATGCATAGTGATACTAAGCAGGATTCAATAAGGATATTGAGCTATATCCAGTCCATGCATGCATTCTTAAATAGTATTCTTAAAAGCTACTTTCGGTTTTGATATCTAATCATCTCATTGATGATACAAGATCCTGATCAAGCGCAAATTACTTAGTGTGATCAATAGCATATAAATGAAATTTGCAAATGAAACATAAAGAGAAGGGACAGAAATTATCTTCAGAATTGTTGATAGATAGAAAAAAAATAATTTTCTTTTCTCCTGTGAATTGATTCCGTAGAGAAAACATGTACAATTTTATTGTTTTTGAAAATGGTTTTGTAGGACAGAAATTATCTTCAGAATTGTTGATAGATAAAAAAAAAAAATTTCTTTTCTCCTGTGAATTGATTCCTTGGAGAAAACATGTACAATTTTATTGTTTAAGTTTTTGAAAATGGTTTTGTACACCAGGTCAAAAGAAAACATAGCATGATCAGTCATATTCTAAAAGGTTTGGACAACACATCTGCCACTCTGCTAATAGTAATTTAAAAGATGACACTAGAACAAGGGGTAACAATATGAAACTCTGTAAGCCAAGGGCTAGAACTGAACAGAGAAAGGGTACTTTTAGCCATAGATACGATAACGTAGCTCTATTCCTAAATAGAGCTAGTCAATATCAGTCTTACAGCTACGATATCGCATCTATTTTAGCCATAGAGTAATAGACCTCTGGAACTCTCTCCCTAACAGTGTAGTTCAGGTACCCACACTAAATGCATTTAAAACAAAGCTGAGCGGGCACGGGGGGTCACTAATAAAGCTAACAAGTTTGATGCCAAGTGCTGTTACCCATATAAGTGAAGTGTCAACATTGACAAAAGACAGTAAAGCAGTATAGAACTGTATAGAACTGTGACTAGTATGTTTATATATGAAATGAAAGTGAAAATCAACGTTCACTCCCAGTGAACTGACAGTGTAGTTGTTTTTTTAACACAAAATGAATTATATAACGGTATTCATGCAAGTGAAGTGACCCATAAAGAACAATACTGGAACCGATGTATAAAAATTCAACTGAAGAGAACAAATACAAATGGGCCGAAGAAACTGCAAAGCTTATGCAACACTGATGCATTTGCTCTCGAATCTACATGAACGACATGAACTACATGAATCTGATCTGGATCTACTCTGTTTACAAAGGGATAAGAATCTATGGAGTAAAGTGTTAAAGTTAACAATTTCGGTACTGATTTGGTATCATTATGTCTACCCCCATATTTATCAGTTCTCCTATGATTCCAAGCTATGTGTATGAGAACAATTGGGGATCAAACTTGGAGCTCATACAGTCACAGCCCACGTTGGGTGCCAAATGTAACAGGGTGTTCCTATAAAGAAACATACCCGCTCAGACCCCGGATCGAACCCAGGTCGCCAGGTTCGCAGTCATACACTCCAGCATGTGGCCATAAAAGCGCACTTGTACGCCGAAGGCCGTACAAGTGATGATAAATCGACACACTGTGACACATCTAAATTGGTTCCTAATTTACTGAGATACATGTGCATACGTTTTGTCTAGTTTACCATCTGAGTACTTAATTCTGTAAATTTCAGGATCTAGATCAAGCAGTCCTCAGTGAAGCCTGTGTACCAAATATCTTCCCAGGGAACAGCACCAAGAAAATCTCAAATGGCAAGTATTTATATGTTAGGAGGAGAAATACAAAAAAGTTTGTGTTACCCTTTACCTCATGAATATTTATGTAAAAAATTATGATATCATGAATATTAATTTTATTTGATTATGGGTAATTTTTAAAATGGCATATCAACAAATGATTTCTTTGCTACAGAAATGGTTTTATCATGCTCTATCAAATTTCTTAAAAGAATCTGTATCCATGATGATGTAGAATGGGTTACTATCATCACGAAGTAAATCTGTATTTACTTCGTGCTATCATATATGGCTACCGAAAGAAAAATATTTAAACATTTTTTCTCTCCAAAACCGGTGAACCAATTTGAATGACATTTGGTAGGAATAGTCGCCAAATAACCCTATAAATATCAAAATTGTCAAAAATCAAATCGATATTTTAAAAACCAGTTAATCTCTTTCCCTGTTCTATATTTAGTCCAAATTTCATTTCCTGCTGAATATTCATGGACAAAATACTTGTAGTTATAATTAAATATGGAAGGTGCAACACTGTAGCTACATGTATTTCAGAAAGTAAAGAAATAGAGATCTATCAATTTGCATTTGCAAACAGACCAGACCCTGATCAGACAGCTCCTATAGGAGCCATCTGATCTGGGTCTACTCTTTTTGCAAATGTGTGAAAACACGTTTATAAACTGATTGAGAGAAAGGGTTAATGTTGATTCTCAGACCACTACCTCCCGTAATATAATATTAGCAGGTTCCTAGGTAAACTGGAATCTTATCCTTAAAAACTCAAAATGTTAAACCAATGTGACTGATCCTAATAGGTATAACATTGCAGAGATCTTCCAGGAAAATTCTTTTGTTTGTTATTTTGTAAACAGCTAGTGTAGACAACAGATATGACAGAGCTCTCCGAAATGAGGAATTGCTACATTGGTGCCAGAACTTACAAACTAGAAGTGAAATACACTTATACTTCATTTTCAAGTGTTTTATGCACATCGTTTAAAAGGCTTTTATATTTTTAGCTCACCAAACCACAAAGTGCTCGGAGTGAGCTTTTGTGTTCGCCTGATGTCTGTCTGCGTGCATCGTGTGTGGTCAGTTGTCAATAATTTAAACCTTAAATCTTCTCCTCTGAATCTACAAGGTTCTCAGCTTTTATCTTTGGCACATAGCATTATGTTAAAGCCACTGTTGTTTTTTTCCAGTTGTAATGCCTGAGACTCTATCACAACCCAACAAAAGAAAGGAGTCCGATTCAAGTGATCAACCTGGTTTACCCAAAGTGCAGCGGACACTACAAATTATAGATGTAGTTTGCCAAACAACTGATCATGATTATGTAAAATCCAGCAGTCCAGTACTTTCTGTGATTGACCGCACAGAACTTGAATGGTTCCATGAGCATCTAAGTTGGACCCATGGAAATAATCCAATTATAAATACTATGACACTGGCCGTTAGTTATGTATCCAAATCGTGGGGAGGCAGGTCTTTTGTCAAGCACAAAACTTTACAGGGTGAATTTTTCATGTATGGACAGGTCAGACTGTAATAGCTGTTTGTGGATTCAATATAACAAGTGACCTTAAAAAGAAAGATGTGAACATTTCCAAAGCCAGTGTACACATTGATAGAATAAGTCAATGAATAGACTTCCACCTGAATTTAAATATGCAGGATTTGATGAAGCAAATTTTCACAGTGTGTTCATATCTCACATACTTTAACCCTTTCCTTCATATGCATGTTTTCTCGCATTTGCAAACAGAATAGACCGAGATCAGACGTATAGGAGCCATCTGATCAGGGTCTACTCTGTTTGCTAATGAAATTTGACAGATCTGTTTCTTCAGTTTCTAAATGGCTGTGATGTTCAACCTTCCATATTTCATTACAACTGTATCGGCCATGAATATTCAATAGGTATTGAAATTCGGAATAAATATAGAACAGGGAAAGGGTTAAGCTGTCAATTAGTTGTTGTTGACTTGACTGTTTTATGTTGTACAGTGTACCAGATGAGCAGATAAGAACTATATTTTGAGTAATTCTCACTTTCAAAAGTAATTTAGCATCAAACAAAACAAATTGGGTACATGCACCTGGTCTAAGGTAATTGGACGTTTTAGATTAAATGAACTATTCCTAATTGTCATTTAATACATTTACCTCAAATGAATATAGTATCTACATAAATAATTTCCTATTGGTTTTTTGTGTCATCTGCTGAGAAGCAGTTTGCCAGATAGGGATGATTTTTCCATCGTCTGTCTGTCAGTCTGTCTACCCGTCACAAATTGCAAGGTTCAGAGTTTAGGTCAGCCTCATTGGCAGATGACACATGTGTTCTGTGAACACCTCTTGTTACCCAAAACACTACTTATATTTTTTTCCTCTGGTATACTAGAATTGATTTGACTGAAAGTGTTTGGATACTGTATATTATACAATGTATGAATAAATATTATTTATGAATGATAGATAAGTTTAACCCTTTTCTCCATGAATATTCATGTAAGAAATAATGACATCACTATTATTTATTATGCCGCCACAATGTGGTGGCATATAGGGTTTGCTCTTGTCTGTCCGTTGTTCCGTATGCACATCTTGAAGAATTTGTCGGGGCTCTTTCTTGGAAAGTATTTGTCAAATCCACACTAAACTTTACACACATGTTTGTGACCATTATGTCTTGGTCAAGTTCTATAGCCATGTAAATTGCTTCAGTTGTTTATGAGTTGCAACCCTTTATTTGCAGCTCCAGACTCTTTCTTGAAAGTATTTGTCCAATTCTCATCAAACTTTACACACATGTCGGTTGCCATTATGTCTTGGTCATGGTTGATAACCATGTAAATCGCTTCAGTCATTTAGGAGTTGCGACCCTTTATTTGCAAAAATGATTTTAAAAATATTTTGTCCGGACTCTTTCTTGGAAAGTATTTGTCCAGTCTACAGGCCATTATATCTCGGTCAGATTTTATAGCAGTGTAAATCGCTGTAGTCGTTTAGGAATTACGGCCCTTTTTTTCTTCAAAAGATGACTTTGAAAATATCTTGTCCGGACTTTTTCTTGGAAAGTATTTGTCCAATCCTCACCAAAATTCACACATGTTTGTGGCCATTATATCTTGGTCAAGTTCGATAGCCATGTAAATCGCTTCAGTCATTGCATACTTTACATGTTTATGAGCATATATAATCAATTTTATTATAATTATGGCACTTACTCTCTGTGACAAAAAAATCTGAAGTTGGGGCATGAGTGTCCAATGGACACATTTCTTCTTCGATATGAAATTTACATTAATACAAGAACTTTACGATTGTAGAATGACTAGAATCAGGTCTATAATTATCATTTTACAAGTAAAGCGAGCATACCCAGACCAGACGGTTCCTATAGAAGCTGTCTTATCTGGGTCTATGGTTTGAAAATGTGTTAAAAAAAAGTATTATTGAATACCCTTACTTTAAATAGTAACAAAATTGCCGTAGAAAACTGTCATTACGGAGTCATGTGACCGATCCATAATGGCCCGGCGGGCCGATTATCCATAATCGGTCCACGATCTTTTTCACATGCAATGCGTTGATGTTAGCAACATAGCTCTAGATCTAGATCTATTCAAACATGGCCGGAGAAAGGGGTTTGACGTCGTTGTAAAATCGTATTCTAGATCTGGAAATCTGTAAAGTTTATAGTATAGATCTACAATCGTAAAATTCTATTAAAATCAATTGCTTTGTTTGTATCGATCGGTACTACCTAACTGTGTTTATGTTATTCAAAAATGACAGTTGTAACGTCATAATTTCACGTCATCCATCGGAAGTTCTCAAACAAATTTTTATAAGTTAAAACAATATATAGGTCAATCGTTAGTGTTAGTGGTTATTATGTCGGACTACATATTTTTCGGCGGGGATTCGAATCCCCATGAAGGCATATAACTATTCCTTCCTCACTATTTTAAAGTACAGATCTATATCTATTTCTGTGGTTTGTTGGGATCTAGATCTAGATTGTATTGAAATAATAGGTGGCATATAGATATAGATCTAGTAAAAATTGTAAGATATTCAATAAAAAGGTCAAATTATGGCCTGTGTGTGCCGTCTGGTCATAATGGCACACCTGGTGTCACAATAGCACCAGGTGTGCCATTATGACCAGAAGGCACACCTAGGCCATATTTTAACCTCTTATTAATGGAGTAAATGGTTATCACAGATGACAGGAGCATGCAGTCTTTTTACATGTACATTTGTAACAGGTAAAATTTACACTTTCAATACTGAATTTCCATTTGGAATCTTTTATTATTTACTAAAAATGATGAGTTTGTATTGGCAATTTTTTGGGTGTTTTTTTTTTATCAAAATAATTTATGACAAACACATCAGACCCTTATGAGAGGGATTCTAGAGCCATCTCATCTTGGTTTACACTGTTTGCAAATGACATTGAATCTCAGTTGTGGCATTGTTGGGGTTAGGTTTGGTGTCATCATATTACAGTTGTAATTGCATATTACAATTGTAACATTGTATTGCCAATCTATGAAGACAAATCAAATATAAAATATGAACTTGTTTACTCTTGGCACCTTAACTCTTTCTCTATTCTTTATTATTAACTGAATTTTATGATGGTGTATGTAGACAGGATGTTTTTGCTCAGACAGAAACTATAGAATCATATCTTTACATGTACTCTACCATAAGCAAACAGAACAGACATTGATCAGACGACTATAGGTGTCATCTGATCAGGTCTACTCAGTTTGCAAATAGTTAATACAGAAAAGGCATGTTAAATTTCTCAAACTCTTTCTTGAGTCTGATCAATAAAAATGTGATACACATGTACTAGGTCTACACTGTTTCAATGCCGTGTATCCCTTTTGTTCCTTACAAGGAACATATTATCAGGGCTCTTAACTTCAGGGATTATCTCTTCTCCAATTGCTTATTTCTCAACCAATTCCTACTGTGTGCCTTCTCATCAGAACTATGTAATGAATAGTCACAAAGTAGATCTAGTATTTGATAGAGAAATAGTAAAAAGGATTGTTAGAAAATATTGATATTCTTTCTCCCATCAAGAGATATTAATTATGTTGTTAATAAACTTCGTGTACATGTACATCTACTACTTTCTGACCCATTCAAAAAACGCTCACTTTCAGTACTTTCAGTACTTTGATTATTAGAGGGGAGACATCTGTTTTTGTGACAAAAACATCTAGTTTCATTTGCTTGACAGATCATATATAATTATGTTACATTCGATTTTCTTTAACATATCTGCAATCACTTTCTAGTATATCGCATCGGAGTCTTAGCAGCAGAATGTCCCGGCTGCACGTACAGGGCATATGCAGGCACAGTCTTTTATCATTTACATGGTGATATGTGATTGCAGATACCTTGAAGGAAGAATAGCCCTTTGTTACTTTGTTTTTGGCTGATCAATATCTCCTGTTCTACTGATGATATTGGAATGGCATTTCATTTATTGAAAGAGCATGATGAAAGGAAGTGTCATGCACAAGGGCCAAAACTCTGGTATTAATATGTTTGGAGTTAATCCCTGTTGTCTTTTTTTTTCTTAAATGTGGTGTGGAAAGCGCATGATGATGGAAGTATCGATCATCAAGTCCATTACCATGGTATCAACACTTTTGAGTTATTTCCCTTTACATATTTGTTTTGATAGTTGTTTGTCTGTCTGTCACACATCTTGTCCAGTTGAGTTTTCATGTACTGAAATGTGATAATGTGTCGCAGTGTATATGTGTGTGTGTGTGCGACGGGCGGCGTGGGGGTGGATGAGGGGGAGGCATCTGTTTTTGTGACAAAAACCTGTAGTTGATGTTAGTTTCCCCTCAGAAGTAAGGGGCCATTTATTAGTGTAGGACATTTATTCAGGAGAATATGCTGGGTTTTTTCCAGGCCACCTACAGAGTAAATTGGCCCAGTATCTATGGAACTTACATCCAGACATCAAGTTAGTGCGGTTGCCAGATAGACATGGGCTTATCAGAGCCCGACTCTATGGGGCCTATGTTGCTACAGGAGAGGTCAGTAATGTTGAAAAGTCTGAAAATTTATTCAGGTATTCCGAGCTATAGATAAGATGCATACTGGTCTATCAAAATGTCTTATGAGGGCCAGGGCCTCGGCCATCCTAACTGGGCCCTATCTCACTGCTACTCGTTAGAAATTAGAATGAGTTACAGCAGTGTAGGATTTGGCATAGAAATATTAATCCTTTACTCCATCAATACGCCTTTCTATGCCTCTGTAAAAGTCACCTGTTGAAACCATTGTGATAAATGGAGCATTTGCTCCATAGGAGCAAATGCTCTATTTATCACAATGGTTTCAAAACTACACAATTCTAAAATTTTCCTTTTCTCTAGTAAATACTCCTTTTGGGTAGATTTATTCAAAGAGGTTGGGTCTAAAAATAGTCCATGGAGGAATGGGTTAACCCTTTAATCCATGAATATTTTATCATGAATTTTGATTAGATCATCATCATCACCGGTAAGTATTATAATGACACACTGACACAGGAATTTTTGGTCATGGTAGAAATTACAGAATCATATCTATATTACATGTATATCATAAGCAAACAGAGCAGACCTCGGGTCTACTCTGTTTGCAAAGACATAGAAAAGTGTATTCATGGAGTAAAGGGTTAATATTTTAATCAGATTTCTATACATTGTATATGCTTCTTACTCACAGTATTGATATATTGAATGTTAAAAACAGCTTTGTAAGCATGACTGGCAGCATCACCAGAAAAGAGCCATTGTCCTCACTATCTTGTTTAAAATTGCTGTCCTTCTTTTAGGTGTGAACTTTATGTTTTTATATCAGGGGCAGATTTCATTCGATATTTCATAATCAAACGATTATGAGACAACAGGGGGTGAGAAAATGCTGACTTGAGGAAGAAAGCCTTCATCAGCTTCATCTACCTTTCTATCAGCTACTTCAGCGATAGAGGGTTGGAGATGAGACAAGCATTTAATCCTTTCCCTGTTTAATATTCATGTAAAAGATAATGATATCATGAATATTAATTAGATTTATTGTTATGATAACACATAGACACAGGACGATTTGGCCATGGCAGAAACTGAAGAATCATATCAATATTATATCATAAGCAAACAGAGCAGACTATGAGCAAATGACTCCTACAGGAGCTGTCTGATCTGGATCTACTCTGTTGCGTAGAAAGGCCTATTTATGGACTAAAGGGTTAACCCTTTCCCTGTTGAATATTCAGGTAAGGAATAATGACATCATGAATCTTTATAAGCTGAATTTTTATGATGGCATATGTACACATGATGTTTTGGCTCAGGCAGAAACTGTATAATCAGGTCTGTATTATACCATAAGCAAACAGAACAGACCCTGATCAGAATGCTCCTAAAGGAGCCGTCTGATCTGGGTCTACTATGTTTGCAAAGGCATACAAAGGAGTTTTTTGTGTCACCTTGCCAGAGGCAGTATGTCACTTAGGGATCACTTTTCCGTCGCCTGTTTGTCCGTCTGTCAGTCCGTCCATCCATCACACTTTTTTTTTTTTTCAAAACTAATCATTATAGAGCTTTCAAATTTCACATGTGTCTTCCTCTCATTGAGGACCATTGATGTAACTAAGGTTCGTCGTTGTACATGCAGTACTTTTTTAGTTATTCCCTTTTGTTCTGATTTTCGCAACTCCAGCAGATTAACAGTTTTTGTGTCCCATGCGAGCAGGTGACACATGTATTCCTTCGAACATTCTTGTTTGAGGGAAAGGGTTAACAATAAATGATTTAGATAGATCAGTCCTCTTCTTATCTCTGTTCACCTACACTACTGTAGGGCATTGCATGAGTCTGGGTTAATACGCAAATCTATGATTGGTCAGAATTTGAGTTCAACTGAAAATCTAAGCAATCAGATACTTTCGAATAAGCTCAGATTTAAAGAAAAAATTGTATAACCACAATTTAAAACCATGCGTTGCATTAAATCTATCTCTCCTAGTTCTCACATAAAAAAATGAGAGAGAGAGAGGTTTGAAGAAGTGGTTCAGTTTGAAGAAGTGGTTCAAAGTAGTTTCTGTGGATGAATACTCTTCAGATGAGAGAAATAAGTGACTTAGGTTTGGGGTATACAGTTGAAATGGCTTATATTATGCTCTGTTCAAACTCTCAATCTTTGGTTGAAATGGCTTAGATTATGCTACATGGCTTTCGTTATTTTTCCATATGAAATAAATCAAAGCAGATTTTTTCACAATATACAATAGTTTACTCCATATGAAATCATACACAACTGATTCTACAGTTTCTGTCATGGCCTAACATTTCTGTGTTCATATGCCATTTTAATAGTTTAACTAATTAATATTCATGATGTCATTGCTTCTTACATGAATATTCATGGTGTAAAAGGTTAATAAGCTGAATATTTATGATAAAATATGAACACAGGATATTGGCCATGGCAGACACTGTAGAATTATTATTTCATAAGCAAACAGAGGAGACCCTGATCTAAGAGCTCTTACAGGATCTGTCCAGTCTGGTTCTACTCTGTTCGCAAGGTGCATTTATGAGGTAAATGGTAAACCCTTTACCTGATATAATTCCCTCATGCAAACAAGGTAGACCCACATCAGAATGGCTCCTAGAGGAGCCATCTGCATGATCAGGGTCTGCTCTGTTTACTTGTGGATTTATCAAAACCTCCTGTGTACATGTGACATTATAAAAAGTCTGCTTTATATAAGCATTTACAAAATCACTGTTTCTAACATGAATATGCAACAGGTAAAGGGTTAAACATTTATAAGCATTTACAAAATGATTTTCTTCTAAATTTTTCAGTTTTTTTTAGCTCACCTGAGCTTAAGGCTGAGCTATTGTGACCGCCCGTCCTCTGTTGTCCGTCTGTCCGTTCACTTTTATTTCGAGTGACTTCTTCTCCTAAACCACTGGGAGGATTTCAACTAAATATCACAGAGATGTACCTTAAGGGTCCTCTACCAAGTTTGTTAAAATCATGACCCGGGCCAAAAATGGCCCCGCCCCACTACTTAAAAGGGTGTTTTTATGCCCCCAAAGGCGGGCATATAGTAATCGCATTGTCCGTCTTTCCGTCTGTCCGTCTGTCTGTCCGTCCGTCTGTCCGTTAGCATGTCCGTCCGTCTGTCCATCTGTCCTTCCCAAATTCGTGTCCGGTCTGTAACTTCTTCATTTATCAATGGATTTCAATATAACTTGGCACAAATGTTCACCACACAAAGACGATGTGTCGCGTTCAACTCCCAGGTCCATAGGTCAAAGGTCAAGGTCACAGGGTACAATTACTTTGTCACAAATTTCGTGTCCGGCCTGTAACTTCTTTATCTATCAATGGATTTCAATATAACTTGGCACAAATGTTCACCACACAAAGACCATGTGTCGCGTTCAACTCCCAGGTCCATAGGTCAAAGGTCAAGGTCACAGGGTACAATTACTTTGTCACAAATTTCGTGTCCGGCCTGTAACTTCTTTATCTATCAATGGATTTCAATATAACTTGGCACAAATGTTCACCACACAAAGACCATGTGTCGCGTTCAACTCCCAGGTCCATATGTCAAAGGTCAAGGTCACAGGGTACAATTACTTTGTCACAAATTTCGTGTCCGGTCTGTAACTTCTTTATCTATCAATGGATTTCAATATAACTTGCCACAAATGTTCACCAGACAAAGACGATGTGTCGCTTTCAACTCCCCGGTCCATTGGTCAAAGGTCAAGGTCACAGAATACAATTACTTTGTCACAAATTTCGTGTCCGGTCTGTAACATTTTTATCTATCAATGGATTTCAATATAACTTGGCACAGATGTTCACCAGACAAAGATGATGTGTCGTGTTCAGCTCCCTGGTCCATATGTCAAAGGTCAAGGTCACAGGGTACAATTACTTGTTTATCTGTGAATGGATTTCAAAGGAACCTGGCACAAATGTTCACCTTACAAAGACGATGTGTCAACTCCCTGGTCCATGGTTCAAATGTCAAGGTCACATGGTACAATTTTTGGGGGCATTTGTCACGTGACTGTGACATCTCTTGTTTTTTAATCTTTAAAAATCTTCTTCTCTGTAACCACACTTCCTAGAGCTTTGATATTTGGTATATAGCATCATCTAATGGTCCTTTACCAAGTTTGTTCAAATGATGACCCCGGGCCCAAAATGGCCCTGCCCCCGGGTTGTAAGTTTTACATAGACTTATATAGGAAAACCTTTAAAATTTTCTTCTCTGAAACCACATACGCTAGAGCTTAAATATTTGGTATGAAACATCACCTAATAGACTTCTACCTAGTTTGTTCAAATTATGTCCCCTGGGCCAAAAATGGCCTCACCCTGGTGCTTTAGACTTCTTAACATCAGAAACTACAGTTAAAAGGTTTCCCCTTAGCAATTTCCTCACAGTTATTTCCCTTGTCTCATCAGCATAGCTATTAAGGGACAAGGGGAGATTACTGCATTGGAGGTTAACCCTTTCCTTGTTCTATGTTTATTACAAATTTCAATACCTCCTGAATAGTTATGGACAAAATATTTATAATGAAATATGGAAGGCGGATCAGTGTAGCCGTTTTAGAAGGCATAGAAACAGATCTATTGAATTCCATTAGCAAACAGAGCAGACCCTGACCCTATAGGAGCCGACTTATCTGGGTCTACTCTGTTTGCAGATGCATGAAAACACATTTATATGGGGGGGAAGGGTTAAAATCAGAAACTACAGTTTAAAGTTTACAGCACTGACCAGTAGTGCCTTTAGAGTAACTGTTACACAATGCTAAAATCTCTCCAGGTCACTGCATAGCTCTTTCACCCTTTAATGTCGCCTGCTTCAGATTTGTCATCATTTGAATTTCTAAAAGATCAGTTTTAGGCATTTTGACCTAAGGCAAAATTGTCACAAGTTGTAAACAGTTTAGATCTTTGTCAGACAGTTACTTGGTATTAGATCTGAATCCAAACTGTGTGTCAATTTCAGTTCAAGTTGGCTCGGCAGTGAAAGGGTTAACTAATACTAAGTTTTCTGTCATCTGCTAGAAAGGTTGTCTTCTGAAAAATTAATATTGTCAATATATTGCTGTAACTCAGGTGAGAGATATAGGGCCAATGACCCTCTTGTTCTTTCATTTCTTTTGAAAAATGCAACCAAAATATCAAAACAGTGAATGGTGGACTATATAAATTTGAAATGAAAGACTGATATAAGTATGTTGGAGATGCTTGGAGTAGACTTTGTTTCAGGTGCTGGTGTTCCTGGACAGTCACTGTGAGGTCAACGTGAAGTGGTTAGAGCCATTACTGGCACGAGTTGCGGACAATCGCAGAACTGTGGCAATCCCTGTGATTGATATCATCAGCCATAACACATTTGAGTACAAGGAATCACGACTGGTCAGGGGCGGGTTTAACTGGGGAATGCATTTTACATGGGATCCCCTTCCTAAGAGCTACTTTAAAGATGAGGGGACCTACACACAGCCGATAGAGACACCAACAATGGCTGGAGGACTGTTTGCAGTAAATCGAAAGTATTTTTGGGATATGGGCGGGTATGATAAAGAGCTAGATACATGGGGAGGAGAAAATCTGGAAATGTCATTCAAGGTGAGTTTACTGTTATGGAAAATTAATTAACCCTTTTCTTCTTGAATATTCATGTACGGAATAATGACATTTTGAATATTGATTAGATTAATGAGTTCCCTACCGGCAACGCCGAAGGGGACTATAGGTTTGCGCTCTGTCCGTCAGTCTGTCAGTGTGTCACACTTCGGTTTTCCTTACAGATATTGAAGTGATATTTGGTATCATAATGAGTTACAGATCAAGTTTGAATTTCGTTACGCTACATTGATTTTTCACGGAATTGCAGTGGTTTGACTTAGAAATTTTCCGGATATTTCAGATTTTCCGGATTTATTTTCTAAACTGTTGCAGATATTGAAGTGATATGTGGCATGTGGCTTTATTATAATGAGTTACAGTTCAGGTATGAATTTTGTTAGGCTACTTTGATTTTCACAGAATTACAATAGTTTGACTTAGAAAGTTTTGCGAATTTTTAGGGTTTCAAGACTTTTTTTCTAAACCATTGCAGATATTGATGTTATATTTGGTATGTACCTTTATTATAATGAGTTACAGATCAAGTTCGAATTTTGTTAAGCCACATTGATTTTTCACGGAATTTCAGCGATTTGACTTAGACATTTTCAAGAAATTTGAGGCTTTCCAGATTTATTTCTCTAAACTGTAGCAGATATTGAAGTGATATTGAGTACATGTGTTAACCATTTAATTCTTGAATTTTCATACAAAAGTCTGCCCAGTATAATCATTAACCATTTCCCTGTTCTGTATTTATTCCAAATTTCAATACCTACTGAATATTCATGGACAAAATAGTTATAATGAAATATGGAAGGTGGAACATTGTAGCCATTTTAGAAACTATAGAAACAGATCTTTCAAATTCCATTAGCAAACCGAGCAGAGACAGATCGGACGGCTCCAATAGGAGCCGTCTGATCTGGGTCTACTCTGTTTGCAAATGCATGAAAACACGTTTAAATGAAGGAAAGGGTTAATCTAATTATTATAGTAAAACTTTTAAGTAAAAACATTTATTGCTATGGCTAACAACAGAGACTCAGTTCTGTAACAAAACAAAAACAGACCCTGATCAGGCGGCTCCAACTGGAGCCATCTTATCTGGTTTTATTGTGTTCGCAAAGAGATAAAATAAAGAAGGACTTATGATGTAAAGGGACGATGTCTCAACAGTCAACAGTACTGTAATTACTCTAAATAATCAGCAATACAAACTTACGCAAATAGTGCAGACCTAAATCAAACTGTTTCTGTTGGAGAATTTTAATCAAGGTCTATACTGTTAGCTATGTAGTTAGTTTCATTCAAAGTTCTTAACATTTTACTCTGTAAACACTCCTTTGCAAACAGAGAGGAGACCCAGATTGAAGTCGTCTGATCAGGGTCTTTTCTGTATGCTTAACCCTTTAATATATACGCCTTTCTACGTATTTGCAAACAGAGTAGACCAAGTTCAGACGGCTCCTGTAGGAGCCATCTGATCAGGGTCTGCTCTGTTTGCTTAGAAATTATACGGATCTGATTGTACATTTTCTGTCAGTATGAAAAATCCCCCTATTCATAGTGCAATTATAAAGATTCATTTAATTACTGTAAAACAGGTTTTATTAGCGACAATATATATTTCGCGCTAATTCGCGAATGCGTTGCCCCGCGAATTCAATATTTTCGCTAATAAATCAGTAACAAGTATAAAAAGGAGTAACGTCCGAAATCGGTATATCCGGAATATGGTTAGATTTATCACGTCGTCGTCCATGTGTTTTCTGCATTAATAACATTCTTCGTTCAACACAAATGTTGGATGAAGTGTACTGCTTCCATATATTTTGTTTAGTAAACAAAAAAAGTTTAAATAAAAAATACAGACCGAAAAATGGAAGAATGTTTCTCTTCTTCATTGATCTCCGTGAAAAGGGAAGTAACTCTTATATACATACATGTATACATGTACGGCAAGTGGTAAATTGTCGTAGAAACATCTGGTTGTTTTTGTACAATTACGGAATTTTGAAACAGGTTTGACTCTATGTGTTTGTGAAAAACAATTCACTCATTTTGACTATTGAATACCGGCTTATGCCAAGCAGCGTTTAACAGATCAACACGTATACATATACAAACTTGTCAATTTGTTTTCACACGTTTACCGTCCAAGTCTCAATAGGGGCACTGATTTAACCTTTAGCCTCATAATGGACAAATTGTGATAACCATTTCTTTTGCAGACAGTTTTGATCCAAATAAGACCCCGAAGTAATAAATGAGTAGTAACTTTGTTGCTTACATTTCCACCATTTCATCAGCAGACCGGTGTGTCACGTTGTGCCATACATCCGAGTTTTAGGTAAAGTTCTCAAAACAAATACAACATTGAATACTGGTAAATACAGACCTTAACGCGTGCAATACATTATCGATTGATAACCCCTAAATTGCCGACGGCAGTTACATACATTCAGCAGAAATTTATCTTTGCCCTTTTTACAGTGTTCGGCAGAGTTTTATACGAGTCTGTTTCCATTAAGTTAATTTAGCGAGATGGACGCCGTAGCGAAATCATCATGACGCGAATTAATACAAAATCACATTTACGCGAAATAATCATGACACGAATATAACCTGTTTTACAGTAATATTCACAATTTCATAACATTTGCATGAATGTTCATCGAGTTCAGGGGTCTAAAAGGTGCCGAATCAAAACTGATGGTGATGTGAGATTAAGTGTCAGATATTTAAGATAAATATGTTAACCCTTTCCTTCATGTAAACATTTTTTCACACATTTGCAAACAGAGTAGACCCAGATCAGACATCTGATCAGGGTCTGCTCTGTTTGCTAATGGAATTTGAAAGATCTTTTTCTTTAATTTCTAAAATGGTTACAATGTTCCACCTTCCATATTTCATTATAACTATTTTGTCCATGAATATTCAATAGGTATTTAACTTTGGAATAAACACAGAACAGGAAAAGAACCCTTTTTCTGCTATACACGACCAGACAAGCTTGTATCCAGATGAGAGTCCATATACTGGTACTGGGTAACTGGGCGTGCCATTAGGATCTGAGCTGTTTGACAGTTGGTCAATAGTTTCTAAAAAGCTTGATTGAACAGGAAGAGGTCAAAATGGCCTCATACTTGTATCCAACTTTGAAAAGATATTTTTTCACAACAAGATGAGGGTTAAACCTTTCCCTGTTCTGTGTTCATTCCAAATTTCAATACCTACTGAATATTCATAGATAAAATGATTATGACCAAATATGGAAGATGGAAAATTGTAGCCATTTTAGAAAGTAAAGACACAGATCTTTGAAATTCTATTAGCAAACAGAGTAGACCCTGATCAGACTGCTCCTCTAGGAGTTGTCTGATCTGGGTCTACTCTGTTTGCAAATGCGTGAAAACACATTTATATGAGGGAAAGGGTTAACTAGAGTTTTTTCTGTATTATCATAGTATTATTTGTCAACCCAGTCCCTCATAGGCTATTTTTAGATTAAACCTCTTTGAATAAATCTACCAAAAAGGAGAATTTACTAGAGAAAAGGAAAATTTTAGAATTGTGTTGTTTTGAAACAATTGTGATAAAATAGTGACGGATAGAGCATTTGCTTCTATGGAATAGAGCATTTGCTCCTATTTATCACAATGATTTCAAAAAGTGACTTCTACAGAGGCGTCATTATGAGAGAATGGGTTAACCACTCCAATCATGAACTTTGTTTTCAGTAGAATCAAAACTAGAACTGAAATGAAAAATGTAATGCCTGACATTTCAGACTTGGTTGTGTGGAGGAAAGCTGGAGATTGTCCCATGTTCCAGAGTGGGACATGTGTTCCGTGATCGTCGACCTTATGGTACAATCACAGGAGAGAATACTATGTTGAGAAATTCTGTCCGCGTTGCGAGGGTATGGCTGGATGACTACATTGTGAGTATAAGTGTGTCTCCATTGCTTTCGGATTATAAAGACTTCTCATAATGTTTATTAACCCTTTACGTCATGAATATTCATGTAAGAAACTGGAGCTATCTGATCTGGGTCTACTCTATTTGCAAAGACATAGAAAGGCATATTTATGGAGTAAAGGGTTGCATTCCATGTAGATATTAGCAGCAAATAGGCAGAAGACAGTTACTCAGTTAATCCATTACCTGTTGAATATTCATGTCAGAAATAATGATATCATGAATTTTATTAGCTGATTTTTTTTCATGGCATTTGTACGCATGATTATTTTGATATTGGTAGAAATTCTAGAATCATATCAATTATAATGTTATACACGTAATCTAGTATAATTTCGTAACCAGTAGATTAGACTCTGATCAGATGACTCATATAGGAGCCATCTGATTTGTGTCTGCACGTTGTGCAGAGATGTGCAAAGGCATCCATATCCGAGAGAGGGTTAAAATTAAAAGAACTACCTAGTGAATTGTCCTTTCAAAAGCAGGTGACTACTTTATGGTGGTCATAACTACAGTAATTCTATTTTAACCCCTTACTCCATGAAACATTCATTTTAGAAATAATGACATCATAAACATTAATTAGCTGATTCTTTATTTTGGTATGTTATGAACACGGAACTTAATGTCCTTGGCTGTCAGAGCTGTATATAAGCCAACAGAGCAGACTCTGATCAGATTGCTCCTACAGTAGTGTTTGATCATGGTCTACTCTGTTTGCAAAAACATTAAAAGGCTACAGAGTAAAGGGTTAAACAACTGCTAACTGATGAAGCTGATCATAGACTTCCAAAGTGGAATCTATGTGACTTGAATCTTACTTATGTATGTTATGTTGTTGGGGTTAAGCCTTTACTCTATAGAGATGTCTAAAGGCACATTTGCAAATGGAGTAGACCCAGATCAGATTGCTCCAGTAGGTCTGAGTAGACCCAGATCAGATTGCTCCTGTAGGTCTGCTGTTTCCTTATGACATAATATACAGCGGAATCTACAGTTTCTGCCATGAATAAAAACTCATGTGTTTATAAATATTTATGATATTACCAGTATTTCTTACATAAATATTCATTAATGGGTTGAGAATGACAAAAGAACTCCCAGTAGTCTATCTGATAAGGGTTATTACCGTACCATGTGCTAAACTCATGGGTTATCCCCCAGGCTCCATGGCCAGTATGTATAAAATAGGTAGGAGTAATCTGATAGCATGGCTGCTTGACTGACCATAATGTAACAACTTTGTGCCAAACAGAGCAGACCCTACTCAGTTGGCTCCTACAGGAGTCATCTTACCGGTTTTGGTTGCTCTCTATGACTATCTGATAGTGTTCAAATTATGATCATGGTGATCAAATAGCGCTCCGATGGCGATTCAAACGATGGCGTTCTGGACAAAGTGCCATGGATCTTTGTGCAGAGGGGTGGACTGACAGTGACCATGGTGGTCATTGAGATCTGTTAGAGATCAGGTAGAGATCAGTTAGTGCTTTTAGTGATCTTGGCGCTCTATTTGGCATTCTGTTGGGGTATAAACTGAACTGGTGACTAATGATAGAGTCCACACTCAAAGCTGATATCAGATAACTTTAGAGGCAGTAGTCCCAGTCAAGACACATCATCCACTTATGAAACATGGGAAATATGGAACCAGTTGCTTGCAATTTATTCTGTTTTAGTGTCTCTTTTGCTGTTTGGTCGTACTTATCGATAAATTTAAAAATAGAACAGAATTTCTATATAAATTTATCACTGACATCATACATGATAAATTTAGATTTTTCTGCTTGTTCCGCTATATTTTCCTGTGTCCTTTTTGAGCAAACAAAACATTAAATAGTGTTATTTGCTATTCAAAACTTCATGTGTAGCCATTTAACAGCTAAATGAGAGCAAAAATTGTTTCACATAAAAATATAATGGGACTTTAATAGTGCCAGCAATGATGACTGATACACTCTATGACAATGTGTTACTTTTTTCTATTTTTAGCAATATTATTTTCAAACCCAGCCAGCTGCTGCCAATGTTCAGTATGGCAACATCACAGAGAGACTGGAACTGAAGGAGAGGCTTATGTGTAAGCCATTCAGCTGGTACCTGAAATACATCTACCCTGAGCAGGTAAACATGAAATCACATGTGCTGGGTAGCATTCTTTTCTGAGCAGGTAAACATGAAATCACATGTGCTGGGCAGCATTCTATTCTGAGCAGGTAATCCGGCAATGACATTAACTGTGTAGCATTCTACTTTGAGCAGGTAATCAAGCAATGACAAACACAATGTAGTATTCTGCTCTGAGCAGGTAATCAGTCAATGGCAAACACAGTGTAGCATTCTGCTCTGAGCAGGTAATCAGGCAATGACTAAAACAATTTAGTATTCTGCTCTGAGCAGGTAATTAGTCAATGACAAACACAATGTAGTATTCTGCTCTGAGCAGGAAATCAGTCAATGGCAAACACAGTGTAGCATTCTGCTCTGAGAAGGTAATCAGGCAATGACTAAAACAATTTAGTATTCTGCTCTGAGCAGGTAATCAGGCAATTCCATACACAATGTAGTTCAGACGACTCTCGAAAGTTTGAACACCCTCGGAGACGAATAACTTGTTAGAATTATCGGGTGTTCGAATTTTCCAGAGACTGTTATGTTTACCAGAGGAGCACAATCCTCTTTTTTCCGGTTACATGTATTCACTCATACTTACTAAACATTACCATTTTGTCTTTTAAATTGGAGTGTAAACAAAATGCTGTGTTTCCGGATGGGAATGGCTAAAGTCTGATTGATGTTAAAATATTATCGTCGTCTTAGCAACAACGCAATGTTTTTGGGAGAAAAAAAGGAGAAACAAAAATCTCTTTTTTAAACATTTCCTTTATTTCTGCTGATATTGCATAAATGATGTGGACTGAATTTCTGTAATTACACATTAACAAGAAAAGTTTTGACTGTGATAGATGCTTTATAATCAGATCTATATTATTCAATAAGTAAACATAGCAGACCCAAATCAGACATCTCCTACAGGATCTACCTGATCTGGCCAGGCGGGGTCTACTGTGTTTGCAAAGATGCCAAAAGTTGTCTGTACAAGGGAAACGGTTAAACTCTCTGCCCTCTAAGTACATTGTCTTTGCAGGAATTGAGGTCTACTAAATGTATTTCAGTAGTTGTGTTTTCTTCCATTTCTCTTTTAGAATTACAGTTAGTGTCAGACATTTTTGTCCTGATGAGACGCAGAGTTACTCAACATCTCATCTAAATAAAAACTGCTAGCTTAGCTTATCACAGCGTGTCAGATAGACTGAAGGAGTATGCTAGCTTAGCTTATCACAGCGTGTCAGATAGACTGAAGGAGTATGCTAGCATAGCTTATCACAGCGTGTCAGATAGACTGAAGGAGTATGCAAAGTGTTAAATCTTTCCCTGTTGCATATTCATGTAAGAACTATTTATTAGCTGAGTTTTTATAATGGCACACAGGATGTACACAGGCTTTCTTGACCATTTCAGAAGCTGTACAATCATACCTTATAATCTCATCAGCAAACAAATCAGTCCCTGATCATAAAGCTGTAGCTGTCTGATCTAGATCTTCTCTGTTTGCAAAGGCATTTATATGACACCTGAAGCATATTTTATGACCTTCGCACAGACAGTTGAACTTCAATATCTCAAACTCGGATAACTCGAACTTCGGAATAACTCGAACAAAAACTTTAGTCCTTCCAAAACTTACAATACAGAATTGCTCTAAAATGTAACGCTACAGATATCTAGAACCACATGTGACAGCTTAATACAGGTCTAAAGTAATGCTGAAAGCTCCTACAGGAGCTTTCAGCATTACTTTAGACCCGTATTAAGCTGTGGCATTGAAAAAACGTTCAGATTAGAAATCGGATGAGTCGAAATCCTGTTATCTCGAACTAATTTGTACGTCCCTTGAAGTTCGAGTTATCGAAGTTCAACTGTATGTTGATCTTGACAAAATCTCATCATCATCTATTAAAGTTAGTTTACCTTGTCATTTTGTATTCATATTTTTTACAACATTCATCTTTTTTCTCCCCTAGGTTATACCTGATGGCAAGCATAAAGGTGTAAATCCTCAAATACCTGTTGAAAAGTTTGTACAAAATGTTAAAGCCAAAGGGTTGGTAAGTCATTTATGTCTCTTCATTTTCTTCCCTGTGCTGTACTATTACTTTGCTCTACCCTTCCCTGTGCTGTACTATCTACCTTTCATTGAGTTTCCTCCCTTTAATTAAACCATTTCCTCATATTGACACATTTTTACACCTCTGTAAGTCATTTTTTGAAACCGTTGTGATTACACATTGATTTAAAAACTACACATTTCTAAAATCTCCTTTTTTCTAGTAAATGCTCCTATTAAGTAT
Source organism: Azorinus chamasolen (assembly GCA_963576725.1). Taxonomy (NCBI): domain Eukaryota; kingdom Metazoa; phylum Mollusca; class Bivalvia; order Cardiida; family Solecurtidae; genus Azorinus; species Azorinus chamasolen. Next base: position 64,837,732 of record OY755247.1, on the reverse strand, counting down.
ATTTATTTAAAGAGGTTAGGTCTGAAAATAGCCTATGAGGAAATGGGTTAGCCCTTTTCATGGTGAATTATCATGTATGAAATATTGACATGTAAATATCTATTGGCTTATTTCTTCAACAGCATATGAATTCAGTAATTTATCAGCCATAGCAGTAACTACAGGATCATATCTATATTATTTCATAAGAACAGAGCAGACCCTGATCAAATTGTTCCTAATGGAGTTATTAGATTTGGGCTTACTCTGCAAAGATGAGAAAAGACATCACATGTAAGTACCAAATAGTCATCTGACAGAATTGTGTTGTTCCTGTAATTCTGAAAATCAGTCTCAAGTTTCTCTTCAGCAATACAATCAGTCAGTTTGGATCCTGATAAGATTAGTAATAGTTCTGAGTCTCATCTTGGTCCAAACTTTTAACAAAGACAAATCCAAATCCATTGCTAGTATCTGTTTTTTTTTGCTTAACCCTTTCCCTCATATAGACATGTTTTCAAGCATTTGCAAACAGAGTAGACCCAGATCAGACGGCTCCTAGAGGAGCCATCTGATCAGGGTCTAGATACGTCTCTTTGTTTTCTAAAATGGCTACAATGTTTCACCTTCTATCTCTCATTATAACTATTTTGGCCATGTATATTGAGTAGGTATTGAAATTTGTTATAAACATACAACAGGGAAAGGGTTAACCAAGTATGACTGTTGAGACCTTTGCAACAGAATAGGCCTAGATTAGATGGCTACTGTTGGAGTATTATGACCAGGGTCTGTTCTGTTTGCATATATAATTTATGATGTAAATCTGATTCTGCTGTTTCTTCCATCATCAAAAAACTCCTTGTTCATGATGCCATGATAAAAGTTCATATAGCTGATATTCATGATGTCATTATTTCTTTCATGAATATTCATGAGGTAAATGGTTAACAATAATACTGAAAGAAATTTGTTAGAAATCAAAACCAAAGACAAATGGACTTGCCTAACCTGTTTGCAAACTAAGTATTATCTACTAACATTTTGTCATCTATAATTCTCAAAACAGAAACCTTTGAATAATCATTACCAAATATGGTCAGTAATTGCACAATCGCAGTATCTTAGCTTGGTGTGTTAACCAGCAATATTGCATTTAATAGCATGAGAATCCTTTGACTAATTGTTAATAAACTTGGTCAGTAATTGCATTAGCATGAAATCTTTCCGGGTTTGATATCCAGCAATATTGCATAATTCAGGCAAGAGTTGTAGTTTTGATTGTCAAATGTCAAAATTTCCCCAAACTGGAATTGTCCTCCCAATAACATGAGAACCCTTAGACCAATTATTACCAAAGTTGGTCAGTACAATAAAACCCCTTTAAGTGGACATTAAAATTCCCATCAATGCTGGTATTTTAGACAGTTTGCAGCTTAATGCAGGTTGAAAATCATTCAGAAAGCTCCCAGAAGAGCTTTCTGCATTACTTTCACGCTACATTAAGCATTAGGAGTCTGATCTGTTAACATTGATCTGGTTCTGGAATTTCGACCATGGCCAAAAATTGCTTTGGTCAGTGCCATTTTAAAAAAATATACTACATATAATTAATTATTCATGATGTCATTATTTCTTTCATTAATATTTATGGAGTAAAGGGCTAAGGTCATCTTAATATCAGTATACAGGCATTTTCAGACATACACCTGCTCCCTGTTACAAAGGGGTGGGGATTAATTATCTTCAGTGATAGTTTTAGTTCAATTCTTCCAGGTAAAAATTACTTTATCTCTTTACTCCTTTACTGCATGCATGCTTATGTATGAAATAATGTACATGCACGTAATATGATTGATAATTCGCTTAATACTAACCCTTTCCTTCAAATAAATGCATTTTCACACATTTGCAAACAGAGTAGAACCCAGATCAGACGGCTTCTATAGAAGCCATCTGATTAGGGTCTGCTCTGTTTGCTAATGGACTTTGAAAGATGTGTGTCTTTACTTTCTGAAATGGCTACAATGTTTCACTTCCCATAATTCATTTAGAACTATTTTGTCCATGAATATTCAGTAGGTACTGAAATTTGAAATAAGTACAGATCAGGGAAAGGGTTAATAATGGAATGCGTACAACAAATGTTTTGGCCCAGGAAAACTGTAGAATCAGATCATCTATATAATTCCATATTAAAACAAACAGAGCACATATTATCATATTCTTTTACATGTATTTCTGTTTTGCCTCTGGCCATACTTTTGTATCTTATAAGGTTGTAATGATGGTAAATGTTATGTATCTATTGATAGATCAAGAATATGGAGACAGGGTTGTGTATTACGACTGAGGATAACTCACTACAGAAGGCTGTAAAGGTCATACTGACCACCTGTGACCAAACAAACTCAGTACAGGTATGATAGTAGAGATAATCAGACGAAATGTCCCAGCTCCAGACAAGTGGAGTATTTCAGATGTTAACCCATTCCCTCATATTGACGACTTTTGACGACTCTGTAACAGTCACTTTGGAAACCATTGTGATAAATAGAGCATTTGCTCCTATAGGAGCAAATGCTCTATTTATCAAAATGGTTTCAAAATTCTAAAATTTTCCTTTTCTCTAGTTAATGCTCCTTTTCGGTAGATTTATTCAAAAAGGTTGGATCTAAAAATAGCCTATGAGGTAATGGGTTAAGTCCTTATTTCAAAGTCATTTCAAAGTTCTTATTTAGAAGTCCTTATTGCAGTGCTCTCATTTCAATTTCCTTAGGAAAACCATAGTTGTAACTACTCACCATGTTTGCCATAATCCTTTTCTCCATGAATATTCATGTCAGAAATAATGACATTATGAAAGCCATCTGATCTGGGTCTTCTCTCTTTGCAAAGTGCCAAAAAGCTTCTCTATGGAGTAAAGGGTTAATGAGGTGATTCTGTTGAGAAGCCAAAACTATGTACGAATCGAAGAGTGATAAAAATACTACATGTATTGCACGGTCTTATGTGGAGCCCTTGATTAACCCTTTCGCTCATATAAACGTGTTTTCACACATTTGCAAACAGAGTAGACCCAGATCAGGTTGCTCCTAGAGGAGCCGTCTGATCAGGGTCTGCTATGTTTGCTAATAGACTTATATAACTATTTCTTCTCTTTCTAAAATGTCTACAATGTTCCACCTTCCATATGTCCTTATAGCTACATGTATTTTCTAAATGAATATTTAGTAGGCATTGAACTTTGAAACAAACATAGAACAGGGAAAGGGTTAATAGTAGCCGTTTACTTTATTAACCTATTCCCTCATGAATATTTATGTGAGATTAATGAATAGATGAATATTGATTAGCTGAATTTTATGATGGCTTTATGAACAAGGGAATGTTTGACTATGGTGAAGTGGATCTATATTATTTCATAAGTAAAGTCTGAGAAAATGCAAACAGAGATCAAATCTGTGTCTACTCTGTTTGCAAGGTGTTAGAAGGCATATTTATGGAATAAAGAGTTAACCATTTGCTCCATGAATATTCCTGTAAGAAATTATGACATCATGAATATTAATTAGATTATTTTTTAAAGGCATATGAACATGGGACATTTTGGCTCAAACAGAAACTGTAGAATTAGATCTACATGTATATTGTACCATAACTTTAGCAAACGGAGCAGACCCTGATCAGATGGCTTCTATAGGAGCCGTCTGATCCGAGTGTACTCTGTTTGCAAAGGCGTTAAAAGGCATATATCAGTCTTATATAGCTATGTATCGCTCTTTTTTTGTGACAGATATGGAAGGAGACAGAGGAAAGTGAGCTGACCTTGACCCCTAAACTGTGCCTAGATGTCAGTGACCATCGGGACAAGGTCACTTATGTCCGCCTGATGAAGTGCCACGGCCAGAGAGGCAGTCAGGCCTGGGTGTGGTCTATCAAGGTGAGTCCTCATGGCCGTTTCTATCCTGTCAGTTAGATTTCCTTGCAGTGATGTGAGAGGGATGGGGAACCATCTCTAAATGCCCATGTGGAACCTTGATATTTTGAACCCGGAAAATTCAAACTTCAGGATAACTTGAAGTAAAAGTTTGGTCCATTCCAAAGTTTGTAATACAGAATTGTTCTGGAATTTACCTCTGCACATATAAAGACATCAGGCAGCTTGATACAGGTCACAAGTATACTGAAAGCTCCTACTTTTGACCTGTATTAAGCAGTCATCTTGAGATTTTTTCCAGGTTAGAAATCGGATTTCTAGAACTTCTGTAATCTTGAAGTGATTTGTATGGTCCCTTGGAGTTCAAGATCTTACACGTATCAGTGATTTATTTAATGTAAATAACTGTAGATAAACAGTTCCCCTAAATATGATTAACCCTTTCAATCATATAAGACCATTTTCATGCCTTTTGCAAACCAAGTAGACCCAGATCAGAGAGCTTCTGAAGGAGCTGTCTGATCAGGGTCCGCTGTGTTTGCTTATGGAATTTTATAGATCTAATTTTAGTTTTCACTATAGAGGAAGAAGTTCCTTTTCCATTTTCCATTTTATTGATTCTGTCAATGAATATTAATGAGGTGATAAAATCTTAAATAAATGTTAAACAAGGAAAGGGTTAACACGTTACCTGATTCTATGCACAACACACTCCACCTACTATGAAAATTAATTAACACTTTCTTTCTTTAATAGATACACCTTTTAATGCCTTTATGATGATTCTAAACATAGGGTTTGGTGGAGATATGAGGATTGTAGTATTTCAATACACACCTTTATCTATTGCTCTGGTTATGACTACTCATACGTCTATTTGAGATGATTCAAATGAGTTGTCACAACATAGACTTTGATGGAGAAATGACGCAAATCTTGCTGTAGAATGTTGGCATACCACTATGGTCTGGAGCCTTGATTCTACCTTTTACTTCGTTTATTACAGAACATGGTGTACCAGTTGTACAATCCAACTAGTGGCAAGTGTTTGTTGCCCATGAAAGAAGGTGGTGTGAATTACCTGACTGTAGACATCTGTTCTGCCAATAAGAGGTCAGCCTTCAAAATGGACAAAGCTAGATGATAATGTCAACCTACAGGAGAACAGATACTGATTTGACCTACAGGAGAACAGATACTGATTTGTGTAAAACAAATACTGATTTGTGTAACAATGTTGCAACTTCAAACTATTATTAGAATTCTTGATAATGTTTGCTAACAGTTTGTAACTAGAGAAGATGCCAAGTAGCTCGGCATCTTATCAAGATTAACACATTTCGAAATCCTGAGCAAAGCTCAGGGTGAGCTTTTGGGAGACTTGAATGTCCGGCATCCGTCGTCCGTCGTCCGTCGTCAACAATTTGTTTGTGAACATTGTAGTGGTCACAATTTTAGTCCAATCTTCATGAAACTTGGTCAGAACGAATGTCTTGATAAAATCTCAGACGAGTTCGAAAGTGGGTAAAGTTTGGTTAAAAACTAGGTCACTAGGTCAAATAGTAGGAAAACATTGTGAACCCTCTAGAGGTCACATTTTTATCCCAATTTTCACGAAACTTTGTCAGAATGATTGTCTTGATAAAATCTCCGAGGAGTTGAAAAGTGGGTTACATGGGGTAAAAAAATAGGTCACTGGGTCAAACAGTAGCAAAACCTTGTCAACACTCTAGTGGTCACAATTTTAGTCCAATCTTCATGAAACTTGGTCAGAACTAATGTCTTGATAAAATCTTGGACGAGTTCGAAAGTGGGTCAAGTTGGGTTAAAAACTAGGTCACTAGGTCAAACAGTAGAAAAAGCTTGTGAACACTCTAGTGGTCACATTTTTTGTCCAATCTTCATGAAACTTGGTCAGAACGAATGTCTTGATAAAATCTCAGACAAGTTCGAAAGTGGGTCAAGGTTTTTTTTAAACTAGGTCACTAGGTCAAACAGTAGAATAACCTTGTGAACACTCTAGTGGTCACATTTTTTGTCCAATCTTCATGAAACTTGGTCATAATGATTGTCTTGATAAAATCTCGATTAATTTTGAAAGTGGGTTATGTGGGGTTAAAAACTAGGTCATTAGGTCAAATAGTAGGAAAACCTTGTGAACACTCTCGAAGGTCAAATTTATAGCCAAATCTTCATGAAAATTGGTCAGAATGATTGTCCTAATAAAATCCTGGACAAGTTAGAAAGTGCGTAACGTGTGGTCAAAAAGTAGGTCACTGGGTCATATCTTAGAAAAATATTGTTTACACTCCAGAGGCCACATTTTTAGCCCAATCTTCCTCAAACTCGCTCAGAGTGTTTGTCTTGGTGATATCAAGGTTTGGTGTGATCATGGGTGGGGTGGGAATAAAAAGTAGGTCAAATCTTAGAAAAAATACTCTAGAGGGCAAATTTTTAGCCCAATCTTCATTGGTCAGAATCATTGTCTTGATAAAGTCAATATTCTAAATCTTTGAAAATCTTGTTCTGTAGAACCACTGCTCATGGTCCACTATCAACATTGTTCAAATATTGTCCCTAATGTCAATATTTGCCCTACCCATGGGCTACCCAGCAAAAATCTTAAATCTATGGTAATCAGGTGAACGATTACGGGCCATCTTGGCCCACTTGTTGAATAGAATGGGGTTTTAGCGGTTCGTTTGGAAACTGCAACCTGCCAGTAGTTTTAACACTTTCCTCCATGATTATTCACATAAGGAACATCATGACTATTAATTACAAATGTAGATTAATTTATTATAATAGCACATGAACACAAGAATGTTTGGCCATGGCAGAAACTGTAAAATCATATCATAAGCAATCAGAGCAGACTCAGATCAGACGGCTCTTATGGGAGCTGTGTGATCTGGGTCTACTCTGTTTGCAAAAGGCATAGAAAGGTGTATTTATGGAGGAAAGGGTTAACCCTTTCTTTCATATAAACACCTTTTCACATCTTTGCAAACAGATTAGACCAGATCAGATGGCTCCTGTAGGATCTGCTCTGTTTGATTTTGAAATTATGATAAATCTGACGCCACAATTTCTACCATACCAAAACATCATGTGTACATACGGCATATGCCATTATAAATATGCAGCTTATAAATATTCATGATGTCAATTATTTCTTTAATACATGAATATTCAGCAGGGAAAGGGTTAAAAGGTGATAGAATGTGTTATAGTGCTGTGGTAGTCCCATATGAAATATGATGCTACTGACAGACCATATCATGTACATTCCATGCACAAACGTTTAACCCATTACTTCATTGGTTAGCTTTAGATCCAACATCATTGGATAAATCTGTTGAAAAGGAGCATTTACAAGGAAAAAGGAAACTTTTACAGGGTTGCCATGCGTCAGGGAAAAGTCTGGGAATTTTATTTTTTTCAAGGACAGGGAATTGTCAGGGAATTTTGAGAACTGTCAGGGAAATTTGAAAATATAGGCAACTGTCAGGGAATTTTGAAAACATGAAAACGAAGGTTATATATTTAAAAAAAATCCATAACGTATTACAGAAATTCTGACTGAAAGACCAAATTTCGTGATGAAATGTGTCAAGGAAATTTGAAATTATGTCAGGGAAATGTCAGGGAATTTTGTTTCCTCTGGTTTGTAGCAACCCTGTTTTAGAATTGTGTAGTTTTAAATTTTCTGTTTGTTTTTTAAAGAAAATCCCACAGGAGCCATTTGATGTATGTCTGCTCTGTTTGAAAATTTATATTAGGTAGAGGGTTAAAGGTCTGTGCCACATTCAACTTTTGAATGTGTGGTATATTAGTTAATCTGCACACAGTGTAGACCAAATTAGGTCACGTATGGAGCAACTGTCTGACCAGTATTAATCCTGTTCACTCTAAATGGCCAATAACATTAACTCTTTCCATGGATTGAATTTTCTGATTAACCCGTAGCCTGCCAGTCACAACTATTGTTGCATTTGCAAACAGTGTAGACCCAGATGAGAGAGCTCCTATAGGAGCTCTCTCATCTGGGTCTGCACTGTTTGCCATGGAAAATCCATGCCTGCATGCTCTATCCTTTTGCCTAGGAAATCATTCAATACCACCCTGTATATTTTTGTAAAAATTTGCCTAATTAATATTCATAGAGGGTTGAATGATAAAACAAATATGTGGCAGGCTAAGGGTTAACTTACACTAACAAGGAAATATTTGGCTGTGATCAAAATCAGTTCTATATTATTCCAAACAGCTCTTACATGAGCTGTCTGATGTTGGTCTACTCTGTTCATAGACACCAAAAGTTGTCTGTATTAAGGAAGAAAGACAAATCATGCCAGTTTGACAAGGCAGCTCTCAAAGAGTTATGTTATGTCTCAACCTATTATCCCTTTCTCCATATATGTTCATGAGTTAAACTCCATTTTCTTGACATATTTATTATCTTAACCTTTTCCTCTATATAAACGTGTTTTCATGCGTTTGCAAACAGAGTAGACCCAGAGTAAACTCAGGTCTAAAACATCATGAGTGCAAACGGGGCAGACCCTGATCAGACAGCTCCTATAGGAACTTCTGACCTGGGTCTACGCTGTTTGCAAAAGGTGTAGAAAAGTGTATCTATGAAGTAGAGGGTTAATTTCATTTTCATGTTTTGTCCACAGGATGTCCTGTCATGTAATATATATACATGTATATATAAGCATATAGCCAAGCTGCCACATACTTAATATTACATCCATTCATATACATATTTTATATGACAATGTGTAAAAACATCAATAACCTTTAAGTACATTAACTCTCAACAGACTGAAAAAAATGTCTGCATAACTCTGAAATGTTGCAGTTTTTACTTACTTCCCATTTGCTCCAGCTTTTGAGAAACTACTAACAGTGTCAGATAATGGTTTCCCTCATATAAATGCCTTTTCACACATTTGCAAACAGAGTAGACCCAGATCAGACGACTCCTATAGGAGCTGTCTGATCAGGGTCTGCTGTGTTTGCTAATAAGATTTGATAGATCTGTTTCTTTGGTTTCTAAAACGGCTACAGTGTTCCATCTTCCATATTTTATTATAACTATTTTGTCTATAAATGAATCCATATATTATTATAACTATTTTGTCTATAAATATTCATTACGTATTGAAATTTGGACTAAATATAGAACAGGGAAAGGGGATATTGACAGAGTGTCATTAGACTCGAACAACTAACAGAGTGTCAAACAACTGACAGTGTCAAACAACTAACAGAGTGTCAAACAACTAACAGAGTGTCAAACAACTGACAGTGTCAAACAGTTTGGATCCTGATATGGAGCCAAGTTACTGGGATTCTCATGTGGATCCAAACCATTTGTAAATGCCGGACAGGTCACACTCATCATGATAGATGTTAACCAAAAGGTTATCTGTAAACTATATATTCCAGTCTAAATGTAGATAAGTCTACATTAATATCATTTTAAAACCAATATTTGATAGAATACAGTAATAACCTTGTAAACTGAATATTCAAACAAGTATTGATGTCAGTTTGTAAAACAGGTGGCAGCTTAATGCAGGGTGAAGGTCATTCAGAAAGATAGGTGGCAGCTTAATGCAGGATGAAAGTCATTCAGAAAGCTCCTAGATGAGCTTTCTGCATAACTCATCCTGTATTAAGCAGCCACCTGCCAAAAAAAATCTAAATTTTTCTTTACTGAAATTCCGGTTTAGAGGGGTTTTACTGTATCAAATTCTGTGAGGATTCGTCAGACACCTGGTTACCAGCTGCTATATCTGGATCCAAACTGTTTACAAAGGATATGACTAAATCAGTCATACCATACTAAACAGTATGTCATTTGAAACATGTTTCATGTACACTTTTGTATATTGATTTCTCAAGTGCTATTTATTATTGGACATATGGATATTAACACACATTTTTGTATATTGGCTTCTTAAGTACTATTTATCATTGGACGTATGGATATTAATCTTTATCATGTTAACGACAACCCAACTTCCATTAATGAACAGCTTGGATCCTGATCAGATGCTTAGTAACTCCACATCTCATCAGGATCCAAACTGTTTTACACCCTGACAGTCTATAGGTTCTTAAAGCATGAACAAACTGATGGAAGTAAAAATTACAACTTATAAAGGTTTAGCAGACATTTTTTCTGCAGAAGGGTTAAAGGCTGTAAGTAATAGTTTATAAATAATTAATGTAGCTGACAGTTTCATGAGCCTAGGGTAAGGTGTAAAATTATTACCTGATGAAGAAACAATATTAACCCTTTACTTAATAGATTTTTTATGCATTTGCAAATAGAGTAGACCCAGATCAGACCACCCCTGTAGAAACTGCCTCATCAGGGTGTGCTCTTTTGCTTATGAAATGGTATAGATCTGATTCTACATGTTCTGCCATGGCCAAACATTCCTGTGTTAAAGAATCAGTTAGTTAACCCTTCGCTTGCTGTTCACGTCAATATACCTACCTGTAAATAGTGAAGACCCAGATGAGACAGCTCCTGCAGGAGCTGTCTCATCAGGGTCTGAACTATTTAAAAGTTGATTGTGCAGCCAGTACACTCCACAACAGTGATTGTACAGTGAAATAATTGTAGACAGTGAAGATATTATGTAATTATACAAAAGGGCGTGGGTAAAGAAGAAGAAATGATTTTTAAAATTCAGCAAGAGAAGGGTTAATACTTGTATTCATACCTTCATAGTGTCATTATATATTTGATGAATATTCTTTAGGTAAAGGGTTAAGAACTTACGAGCAATAGAATTAAGGTAAGCGGTATAGGGCCATCATGGCCCCTTTCACTTCATGAATTATGACGCATGTACTATTTTAAAAGCAATGTATATTTTCATTCTATGTAAATTAAACACAAGCTCTTCCAAGAGCACTATAATAAACTTATTTTCATCAAAGAATGTTTGTGTTATTGTTGGGTTTTAATCTATCCTGTTCCAGACTTACCCTCTCCAAAGATTGTAAAGCAGAATTAGGAGATTGGTATTATTAGAGCCCTGCATTGAAAATGCAGAAGCCCTATAGGAAACACATTTTCTGTCTGTCTGTCCGTCCGTCAACAGTTTTGATGTGACGCGATAACTCAAACAGTAATTCACATATTGGTTTCATATTAAGGGCATATGCTTAGTATCATTAGAGGAAGACACCTATAGTTTTTAGGTTGAATCTGATCACTATGTCTAGAGAGTTATCTGCCCTTGAATATTCAAAAAATGCTGTTAACAATTTTGATAGGCACGATAACTCAAACAGTAATTCACATATTGGTTATATTAAAGGCATATGCTTAGTATCATCAGAGGAAGAAGCCTGTAGTTTTTGGGTTGAGTCCGTTCACTATGTCTAGAGTTATCTGCCCTTGATTCTTCAAAAATGCTATCAACTTGTGTCAACAATTTTGATGTGACGCGATAACTCAAACAGTACTTCACATATTGGTTTCAAATTAAGGGCATATGCTCAGTATCATCAGAAAAAGACACCTATAGTTTTTCAGATCAATCAATATATTGTTGAATCAGATCACTATGTCTAGAGTTATCTTCCCTTGATTAATCGAAAATGCCATCAACTTTTGTCAACACTTGATGTGATGCGATAACTCAAACAGCACTTCACATATTTGGTTCATATTAAGAGCATATGCTTTGTATTATGAGAGGTAGACAGGTATAGTTTTTGGGTTGAATGAGATCACCATATCCAGAGTTATCTGCCCTTGATTTATCAAAAATGCCATATTCAACAAAAGATCGTCTGCAGGGCCCTCTCTGACCGAGTCAGTTTTCTAGTTTTGATAATTTTTAAGTTGTGTGACATAGAAGCAAATACTGTATACTCAGATCAAACGACTCCTTCAGGAGCTATTTGATCAGGGTCTGCAGTATTTACCTAAGTGGTAATTAGGGTACATACAGGTGCAAGAAAACGGTGTAACATATAGGTGCAAGGAAACTGTTAACAATATAGGTGCAAGAAAACAGTGTAACATATAGGTGCAAGAAAACTAACATATAGGTGCAAGAACACAGTGTAACATATAGGTGCAAGAAAACTGCAACAATGAAACTTTTATTCCTTCTAATGTGAGAAACAAGTTACAACAGTGTAGAAAGCTACAGAAGCCCTCTGATTAGAGCCAGCAATGTCATCTTATATCTTTCATACTAAATGGGCTCTACCACTTAACTCTACCTGTTCAATATTCATGTAAGCAATAATGACATCACAAATATTAAATTTCATTAGCTATTTATTATGGTATATGAACAAAGGACTTTCTACCATGGCAGAAACTGCAGAATCAGATCTATATTATTTCATTAGCAAACAGAGCAGACCCTGATCAGAGTGAGTGAGTGAGTGAGTTGGGTTTTACGGCACTGCAACACCAATCAGATGGCACCTACAGTTTGCAAATACGTGAATTCTTTCAGTAACAAAACAAGGAAACACAATTACTTGGCAAAAAGCAGAGAATCAATCTGTTATATATAAAAGGAGACCCTGATCAGACAGGAGTTGTCTGATCTGGGTCTTCTCTGTTTACAAAGGTGTTAAAATGTGTGTCTTTGAAGTGAAGATTTGAGCAAACCAATCTGTCTGCTTTAATGATACATGACTAGTTTCTTTTATAATGACATATGAACACAAGACCTTGGTCATGGTAGAAACTGTAGACTCGGATCTACATGAATATTATTTCATAAGCAAACAGCAGACCCTGATCACAGAGCTACTATAGGAGCTGTCCAATCTGGGTCTACTCTATTTTCAAAGGCACCAAAAGGCATCTCCTATTAAACTAGAAAATTGTGTCTGTAAGACACAGCGATGCCCCCGTGGTGGTGCTTGCCTAGCTGCACATAAAATTCCTAAGTCATTTGACCTTGACCTTGCGGGCAGCATGGATTTGGTATGCAATGAAAGTATGGATGGTGTTTAATGTGTATTATGCAATTCCATGCCAATAGCTATAGTGGTTACTGAGATATAAGACAATGAAAAAAACTGACAATCAACTGCACGTAAATGTGACAACCAACTGCACGTAAAATTTCCAAGTCATTTGACCTTGACCTTGGGCTTGCGGGTAGCATGGTCTGGGTGCACAATGAAAATATGGATGGTGGTTAATGTGTATATGCAATTCCATGCCAATAACTATAGTGGTTAATGATATATGACCATGAAAAACTGTGACAACCAACTGCATGTACCAACTGCACGTAAAAGCGTGACAGACGGACAGACAGACGGACGGACAGGTGCAAAACATAATGCCCCCTGACTATTGTCAACGGGGGCATAATAAAGAGTTAAGCTGTTACTTGATAAAAATGCATATTTACCCAACTGCAAACAAAAAATACACAGCTCTGAAAGCAGTTTTTTGATCAGGATCTGCTCTGTGTGCTTATGAATAATATAGATTTGACTACATACAGTTTCTGCAAGAGCAAAACATCCCCTTGCTCATATGCCATAATGAACAAGTTCATGTTGCATTGCTATGCAATACACGAGTCCCCCACCGGGTTAAAAAATTCCCTCACAAGAACAAGAACAAGAAAATATGAAAAAGGGAAATAACTCCAAAAATATTGATGCTAGAGTTAAAGCCCTTGTGCATGACACTTTCTGTCATCATGCTTGTTCCATGTGTGAAGTTATAATGAATTTTGCCTACCCTTGTAGGAGATAAGGCCCGGACACAAAGTGTGACAGAGCGACAGAGCATGATAATATAAAAAGGAGAATTACTCCAAAAATATTGATGCTAGAGTTATGGCCTTTGTAAATGACACTTCCTCTCATCATGCTTGTTCTTACCGCAACAAACGCACAAGGTCTTAGCTTTAATTCGGTACTAGTTTTATACAGTTAGCACAAAACCTTCTGTGATATGGAAGATTTTTGCAGGTAGGTGTCGACTAACAAAATATTGTGAACAGAGTGAAATGAATGGTTACTATGGAAACAGTTAAAAAGTTACTTAAAGTTAAATTTTTGGTCCTCAAATTTGATATTTTGTTTTCTGGGGATTTTGTCATCATGTTTAACTGCATTTGAAGTTGTTTTCTGATATTTATAGGATAAAAAGTGAACAGTTTATATTATTTACGTTATTTCTATATTGTTTTTACTATTTTTAATGTTCTCATTAATATTAATGAGTATACAAATAAGGTAATTTAAATAAACAAGATGTAAATAAAAGCACAATGTCCTATCTCCAATTTGGTACCAGTTTTATAGGTTTAGGACAAAAACTGGCTGTGATATGGACGATTTTGCAGGTACGGGCCATCATTACGAAAACTGTGATGTTGCCATGGAAACGGTGAAAACGGTACTTAAAGTTAATGCTTTGGTCCTCAAATTGGATATTTTGTTTTCAGGGGATTTTGTCATCATGTTAAACTGCATTTGAAGTTACTTTCTGATATTTATAGGATAAAAATGAAAGGTTTACGTTATTTCTATACTTTTTTTTTTACTATTTTTAATGTTCCCATTAATATTCATGAGTATGCAAATAAGGTAATTTAAAACAAAACAAGTTGGAAATAAAAGCACAATGTCTTATCTTCCATTTGGTACCAGTTTTTTTGATAGCTTTAGGACAAAAACTGGCTGTGATATGGGCGAATTTGCATGTATGGGTCATCATTACGAAAACTGGGGGTTGCCCCATAGAAACGGTTAAATACACATAGCCTAAAAGAATTTAAACTTGAGTACATTCGCGATTCTGATTTTGGTACCTATGAAAAAAAGTCTAAAGGGGTGGGGGCACGGTAGACCCCATTGGCTCCCCGAGTATATAACATTAGGAAGGTACAGAATCAATACACAGCAATTGCTGTAACAGTAGACACTACTGACAGCAGGCAGGTACAAGAGAAAACACAACAAACATTGCAACAGTAGCCATCACTGTCGACAGACTGGCTATCAAAGGGTATGACATTAAGAAGGTACAAGGTCAATACACAACAATTGCTGTAACAGTATCCATCACTGTCAATAGGCAGGCTATGACATCAAAAAGGTATACCGTCAATACCGTATTACGACAAGGGGGTCAATATTTCATAATATTATGACCGGTGCCAAACTACTATAACCCTAGTCGTAATATTATGACCGGGAAGTCATGATATTACAAGGTCACTTTATTTCTTTACACCAGCTTGAGCATTGGTGGAATCAGGCTCCTGTCCAGTACTGTGGCTATCTAAATAGCACTTAGTCTCAAAACCAGGGGCCATCTGATCAGAATCTACTCGGTTTCCTTATTAATATGATTCTACAGATTTTGTCAGGACCAAAACTTTCCTTATTCATATGTAACTCATATATTACTATAAAAAATAAGTTAATATCCATGATATGCTCTTCGTAAAGGGTTAAATACGAAGACCAGCACAGAAATAAACAAGAGGGCCATGATGGCCTTGATATTGCTCACCAGACAGGAGGAGATTTTCAAAGTTTTCACAATATGTTTCTATTGAAAACTGGGCACCCCTGGGGCGGGACCAATTTTGACTCAAGGGGTATATATAATTTATGTAACTATTGTATAGGACCTGAACATGATGCTATGTGCCAATATGAAAGCTGAGAACTTTCCACTTTCAGAGGAGAAGATTTTCAAAGTTTTCACTATATGTATTTCTATTGAAGACTGGCCACACCTGGGGCGGGGCCAATTTTGACCATAGGGCGCATAATTTATATGACTTTTGTAGAGGACCTGAACATGATGATATGTGCCAAATATGAAAGCTGAGAACCTTCCACTTTCAGAGGAGAAGATTTTAAAATTTTCACTATATTTTTCTATTGAAAACTGGGCAACCCTGGGGCTGGGACAATTTTGACCATAGGGGCATACTTTATATAACTTTTGTAGAGGATCTGAACATGATGCTATGAGCCAAATATGAAAGCAGAGAAACTTCCAGTTTCAGAGGAGAATATTTTCAAAGTTTTCTACAGAAAACTGGCCACCCCTGGGGCGAGGCCAATTTTGACCCAAAGGGGCATAATTTATGTAACTTTTGTAGAGGATCTGAACATGATGTTATGTGCCAAATAGTAAGGCTGTGAACATACTAGTTACAGAGGAGAAGATTTTCAGAGTTTTCACTATGTTTCTGTTGAAAACTGGCCACCCCTGGGAAGGCTGGGATGGGGGCAATTTTGACCCCAGTGGCATAATTTGTATACCGTTTGTACATGATGCTATGTGCCAAATATGAAAGCTGAGAAGATTTTCACTATATGTTTCTATAGAAAGCAAGACACCACTCGGGCGGGGTCAATTTTGAGTATTTTTGACCTCAGGGAGGACATAATTTATATGACTATTGTAGAGGACCTACAGGTGATGCTATGCGCCAAAGATGAAAGCTGAGAACCCTGTAGATTCAGAGAAGATTTTTAAAGGTTCAAATAACTGACGACGGACGATGCACGACGGACGACGCACGCCGACGGATATCAGGCGATCACAACAGCTCACCCTGAGCACTTTGTGCTCTGGTGAGCTACAAACAAGAACAGGAAGTCGCAATTCAAACAGTTGAACTCCAATATGTCGAACTTAGATAACTCGGACTTCGGGATAATTCGAAGTAAAAGTTCGATCCTTTGAAAATTCACATTGTAGAATTGGTCGAAAATGAATCACTACATATATCTAAAACACACGTGGCAGTTTAAAGCAGGACTAAAGTGATGCCGAAAGCTCTTACAGTCTTCAGAATTACTTTTGATCTGCATTAAGCTGTGGATTTGAGAAACTGTTCAAATTAGAAATCGGATGACTCGAACACCTGTTCAAAGAAACTTGTATGACCCTTTGAAGTTCGAGATATTGAAGTTCTACTGTATCATAAAAAAGATACATGCTATATGATTGAATTTGACCGTTCTAAATAGAAATCTTTACCCACTCTCACCTGAAATATACTAGGAAATAACAGACAGATCAGCGTTACTAAATACATGTACATGTGTTTAATAATTGTATGTCCCTACAAGAAAAGTCATATAGCATCAACCCACAACGCCAGCCAATTCCTCCTCAAACAGCAGAAAGCCCGAGAAAGAGGTATACAGTTCTCCGTACACAGCGCCATCTGTAGCTTCATTTTGCACAGCAACATCGTCACCTTGTTTAAGGTGTAGCAGGATAGATAGGCTGCCCTGATCATTTTCGTTGTCTGAACCTCTCGCATACACACGGCCTTTCACGGCACCATTGACTACAACCTCACACCACACCTCGCGACCGTCTTCTGCCAGAACAGAAGCCGATATGAAATACACGCCAGATACAGGGACTACGAATACACCATGGCTAGTGCTGTACGCATGGGATGTGTCCACATTCTCGACTTCGAAAACCAAGTTCTGATGAACACAGAGATGGAACCTGTCACGTTGTCCTATGAGGGCAGAGAAGGCAACAGGTGGTATATTGGTGCCTGCAACTTGACGTATTCTTTGTTTACCATTGTCTGGAAGAAACGAACAATATTTGTTCAGTCTGCTAGTGTTGTCTGATGAGCAATCATTGTAGAATTTTATAGAACGTTTATACTTTCCAATTTCTCACACAAATATAAAACTAACAGTGGGAGCTTTCATCCATGTATTATGGACTTCATTGGCCAATTTACTTTTCACTGTGACTGGGCATGGGTGATGTTAAAGCTTTGTCCCAGATGTGCGGTAACTGGAAACGACCCCGTACCTGTTCAGCACTGGTTTATGACAAAGCTTTAACATCACTCATGCCCTCGAGTGGTGCTAAACCTAATCCCCAGTCACTATTAAAAGATCAGCTGACTGATGAACTCCATAGTACATGGATGAAAGCCCCCAAGGTTAGCTTTATATTTGTGTGAGAAATTGAAAAGTATAAACTTTCTATAATGTCTACTCCTACACAGTTCAACTTCCATCAGAATTGTGGAATGTGTGCATACAGAACAATCGTCTATTTCCTATGTAACTAACATACGTGAATGAATTACTGCAACTCTATAAGTACAGGAGAAAAGTTACCCATATCTCTTTTACATCGAGATAAATATGGGATATGGATCCAGAAACTTAACACCTGCTGGGGAATCAGAGATGCACAAACCCCATGGCAGTTTACTTTAAACCCTTATTAGTCGCCTAGTACACCCGTGCAAAGGGTGAGCAAACTAAACTGATAATGGGACATGAGTACGAGATTTTCAGATAGAGTAGAACACACCGAAGGCGAACACTCAATGCGAATAAATATAGGTGTCTTTCAGCCCTGCTCAATGCAGGACGAAATGCAGAAAGTGAGATTTCTGCATTAGGCGAATATATGCCTAGTACGACCCAAATTGGTTGCATTAGAGGATTATTACTGAATTTGCAACGTTCTTCTGTACGCAGATGTAAAAAAGGTGTAAAATGTGATATGTACTGACACTATCCATGGTTATACAATTAGAAACGTCATGTGCTAATTCGTAGTTTTGGTAATGGTGGCGTTTTGTGTGTGGCTTTTCCTGCTTGACTTTACTACTTTTTCATAAAAAACCCTTTTATACCTTCACATGATGTGTATTAACCCTTTCAACGCTGAGTAGCCCATTAGTGTATTACTATAGCATCCATTCAGTATGAAACTTGCTAATTGGTTTTGACTGACCAACAGTGCAGATCCTGATCCGTGGACTCTTCTTTGATCCATCTGATCTGGTTCTACACCGTTTCCAAATGCGAGTACATGCGTGTTCCGAATTTAAATAATTATATTAAATGTGATACCGGTTATATAGAGGATATATTGTTGATGGTGGACACCTAGTGCTGAATGACGTACACGGGGCAATTACAATAGCTCACCTTGGCGCTTTGTGCCAGATGAGTTAAAAAGCAATCATTAATCCTTATAATGTTTTTAACTTTATAACTACAGCTTGTCTGGTATTTGCAAACAATTTACATCCAGATAAGACATTGGGTTACCTGGTGTCTCATAATGTATCCAAGCTGTTTGATACTGGGTCAGTAAGTTTTCAAAAGTTTTCAAGAACGAATCGGAAGCAGGACAATTTCTCCAGATCAGAGTTTGACTAGACATCATTTTTTCAAGTACAGAATCAGTAAAATGGAACATGGAAAATGGTTTCGTCACTGTTGTGGAAACTGCATAATCAGATTTCCATAAGCAAACAGAGCAGACCCTGATTAGACAGCTCTTAAAGGAGTGAAAAGGCGTTTATATGAAGGAAACGGTTAACTGTTTACTCCATAGATCGACCCAGACCAGACGGCTCCTGTAGGATCAGAGTCTGCTCTGCATGCTATGAAATAATATAGGTAATATGATTCTACAATGTTTGTTTGTGTTGATTAATGTCCGTTTCTGCTCACTATGGGCTAATTGGACGCCCCAGAGAGAGGGGAGAGGATACAGAGAAACCCGGACGCGATGCCCTACTCTTATTATCAACTAAGTTTCTCTGGTTCTTTTAGATGCTCAGTGTATAGCACTGATACATCGGACCTCGGTTTATTGTCTCGTCCGAAGGACTTGGTCTACTTGGTCTTGATTCTACAATGTCTGCTATGGTTAAAAACTCCTGTGTTAATATACCATAATAGATATTCGTAAAGTAATTATATCTTACATGAATATTTATGAAGTAAAAGGATGAACAATATCACTAACTTACTGGACCATAATCTGTGATTAATCAACGAATCGAAAGTTTTCCTTCACATTTATTTTACAGAAAATGAAATCGACATTTGGGACTGGACATGGGCGAATAATTTCATCCCTATATCTTATGGCAGTTAAATTCCCATGGCAGTTAAATTCCCATCTATCACAATAAACGGAGACTTTACCCTGTGCGATAATCCCTCGCAATACCATATCCGAGCCGCCCCAAACCTATCCCTCTCAAGAACGCAAGCATCGGTAAAACGTTCACAACAACGTCGATATGTAAACACGAAGTCGACCATCTGGATGAAACAGAGTGAAAAACTGTGAAAAACACACATCTCCAACCATGCATTTGGAAAAATCTTTGGAGCATGTGCCCTAACCCAAGCGACGTACATGAGTAACCTTCCACCTTGGGGCAAACCAACCTAAAGACGACGAGTTCGCATACCATCATCACGGAGTCGGTTTCTTACAGCTTGTGTATGAATGTGGCAATTATGAATGCCTACAATATTAATAGCCATTTCGGTCGCAGTTAGGTGGCGATTACACAGATGGGCAAAATGTAGTCATGCCTTGATGTCGTGTCGTCAAATGGGGACGTCCCACTCTAGGACGGTCGGCACGGTTCCAGTTTCTCTCAGGCGCCTGACAAGTCGTTCTATATTAAAATGTTCACACTAAATTGGCTAGCAAGTTAGTAACCTGTTGCTGCTCTTGACCTTCCAATAGCAATGCAATAGCATGATCCCTCAATATTTCGGTCAGCCGTCCCATGATAACAAATGGTTAGATTTAACTTTAAATAGCGGGAAGTGATTTGCATGTCTCAAGCGTATTGAGAGGTATTAGAAAATGTGTTAAGGAACATGTAATCATTAAACTGCACGTGGTTTTTGCAATTTTACATGTTCCTCGTGTGGCACGGTACATCACGGTTGAGCTCATTTAGATACCACGTCCAGTAACACAGTGACCCAGACAGTTGTATGATCGATTTTTATCATGTTAGGCCAAAACATTCAATAATCCTTGCGCATTTATGCACCCTGCGTTTTGTTTTTGCTTCAGTATATTTCGTAATTGACTGTAAACTTTGAACTCAACTTTTTTGATAAAAACAGCAACAACGAAAGTAAACATAGAAAAATGAAAAACAGTCAAACAAGGAGAGCCACACACAAAAGGGCACGGCATATAACATCATCAAGCACGAAACAGAATTAGCCACACGTGCACTATTTGCCAATTGGAAAAAGAAATACTCTAGAACCTGGTTAATATACAAGAGCAGTGCCATCTATAAACGGTGTAGACCCAGACGGGCTCTAAGAATATCCACCTGAGCATGGTCTGTACTGTTTTTCATTCGAAGCCTTTCTTACTTAATGTATCACTGATGGGCCATCGCAACTTTAAATTCAGCATTCAAAGTGTTTTATTTTTACTGAAAGAAAATAATACTTCAGCTAGAAGTCTTACAAAGTCACATTCTATATGAAGTGATGGCAGCTCATAGCTGTTGTCATTTCTCATACTCTTGCCATTTTCATACTTATAGATTTGTAGGTAAGAGAGGTACTGATCAATCAAACATCATTCACTTGGCTAAATCAAAACTGATTGGTACTCATTACACACCCCGTCTTGATTCTAGCCCTTTCCATGTTCAATATTCATGCAAGAAATAATTACACCGTAAACATTTATTACCTGATTTTTGTAATTTAACTTCATTCTCAGTGTTGTTATAGTTTCTGGTTCTTCGGGTTCATTAATTTTGATACTATTAGTTTTGAAAATTGAGTACTGCTTAAGCCGGTGCTAGGGGCGTGATTAGTGTTGTACTTTTAATTACTACTCATGAACAGACTCAATAAAACCGAGTCTGCAATTTTCTCCTTTTGCATTGCTACTTTTGCTTTCGAAGGATCTTCCACTTTCAGGATATATTTACTTCACGACAGCAGGTGTTAAGTGCTTGTGTGGCGGCTGTAAAAAGTCGTCCCGTACATCATTCTTAGTGTTGTTATATTTTCTGGTCCTTCGCGATCATTAGTTTTGATGTTTATAGTTTGGATCATTGAACACTGCTTAAGTCGGTGCTAGGGGCTGTGAGTAGTGTTGCACTTTTAATTACTACTATGAACAGTCTCAATTAAACCGAATCTGCAATTTTCTCTGTTTACATTGCTACTTTTGCTTTCGAAGGATCTCCCACTTTCAGGATATATTAAAGGGAACCTTTTGCCTTGACAAAAACTGTAGAATCAGATCTATATCATGTCATAAGCAAACAGAGCAGACCCTGATCAGACGGCTCTTATTATGGATATAGGAGACGTTTGGTCTGAGTCTACGTACTCTGTTTTAAAAGTATGACATCAGGAAGGTACAAGGTGGATACATATCAATTGGACATCTTGCTATAAATCGGCAGGGGCTATTTATGAATTATTTTCAGACTCTTGGTGTGGTCTGGAATGCCGCCAGTTCGAGTGCCGCCATCCTAATTTGAAGTTGGCATGTACATTGTATTACATGTTTTCTTCAATTGCTGTGACTCAAGTCTTGTGGAATTGACTTATGCTCAACATCCTTGGGGCAACGTGACCTATTCAGTGTCAAAGTGCCCTCAACTCTAAACTATCCAATTAATTGTTGCAGTTATCTAGACCCAGCACAGCCGATTATGCTTTTCGATACTTAAGGCATTTTTTGACGATATTTACTTTTCAGTAAGGCGTTTAGTGACGGTATCAGTCACCCACCGGTTACTGGTTGGGGACTATAGGTTTGCTCGATTCCGTCCGTCTCTCTGTCTGTCTGTCCGTCCGTCCGTCCGTCACGCTTCTTGTCCGGGCCATATCACACACAATGATAGGCTAAATTAATTATAACTTCACACATGGAACAATCGTGATGAGAGGAAGTGTCATGTACAAGGGCTATAACTCTAGCATCATTTTTTTTGGAGTTATTCTCCTTTTTCATACTTTCTTGTCCGGACAATAACTTTTTATCTACTGTTTCAATTTGAAACTTCATATATAGAACAAGCATGATGAGAGGAACTGTCATTTACAATGTCCATAGCTCTAGCATCAATATTGTTTGAGTTATATATTCTCCTTTTTATATTTTTATGTTCTGTCGCTCTGTCACGCTTTGTGTCCGGGCCATATCTCCTTCAAGGGTAGTCCAAATTCATTATAACCTCATACATGTAACACGCATGATGAGAGAAGCATCAATTTTTTGGAGTTATTCCCCTTTGTCATATATTCTTGTCCGGACAATAACACTTTATCTACTGGTTCAATTGATGTGAAAATTCACACATGGAACAATTATGATGCGAGAAAGTGTCATGCACAATGGCCATAACTCTAGCATCAATTTATTCGGAGTTATTCCCCTTTTTCATGTCTTATGATTTTTACAAATACCATTCATGCTGGTCATGTATAAACCATGGTCAAGTACACCATGGGTGGGTGGGTCGGGGAAGGGATTTTTTTAATCCGGTGGGGTCTCGTATATATTGCATAGCAGTGCAACATGAACTTGTTTTACTCTTGCATAAGTCATGGCGTGGGCATGCAGTGACGTCATCGACTTTTACAACATAAACAAACTTGATTTAATCCTTTTATCTGGACAAATAGTTGAGACAAAGGTGAGCAAATGTGTTAAATTTGCTGTTTATGTTTAATTATGCCTTTTTCGTCCTTATGTTTTCCTCCTATTGCCTGAACCAAACTTGCATTCCAGTGGGGTCAGTACACATGCACTATACCTCACAAAATACAGCGTCGACGTGGAAAATATTATGCTAGTAGGAAGTGACTGTTTTCGTGACGTTGCATGATAAATATAGTAACACACATGATAACAAGCTCAATGCAGGGCTAAACGTAATGCTGAAAGCTCATACACGAGTTTTCAGTATTACGTTAGACCTGCATTAAGCTGTGATTTTAAGAACTTGTCTAGATCAGAAATCGGATAACTCAAACTTCTGTTATCTCGAACTAATTTGTATGGTCCCCTGAAGTTCGAGTTGTCGAAGTTCAATGTATATGAAGGTTGTGTGTGTTTGTATGGGCGCGCATTTCATTTGTGCTTCTGGTATTGCTGTGCACTTTCGTGTCATTTTAAAATTTCATGCCCGGCATCATGACATGGCCGCGACACGCGCCAGCTTGTGCAAAACGTTTAAGCCCAGTGTCAACACTGCTGATGTCCCTATATACTCTACTCCGTCGGCGATGACTTGAACATTGGTGGAATCGAACTCTTGTCCAGTATCGTGGTTATCCAAGTAGCACTTGGTCTCCAAACCTATAGGTGCCGTTTGGTCAGGTTATGCTCTGTTTGCTAATTTACTCATAAAGATCTGGTTCTGTAGATTTGTCAGGACTAAACGTTTCTTTATTCATATGTAACTCATATATTAATATAACATTTAAGCTAATATTCATGATGTTCATTTCTTACACGAGTATTCATGGAGTAAAGGGTTCAATTACAACACGGAAACCAGCACAGCAATACAATACAAGAACAGGAAGTCGCAATACATATCTTTTGAAAAGACTTGATTGATAATGAAATCAATGTGATAGATATTGCCCAGTCTAAATAGAAAGAGATATTCTGATGTTTCTGTGAAATTATAAAACAATTTATACCAATATTTAGTTACCAGGCCCTGAAATATACTTTAATGCTTGTACATGTGTTTAATAAGTGCATGCACCTACAGGAAAAATATATTTAAAAGCATCAGCCAACAACCTCAGGCAACTCCTCTTCAAACAGAAGAAAGCCAGAGAAAGAGGTATACCGCCATCCGTACACAGCGTCATCTGCAGCTTCATTTTGCACAGAAACATTGTCGCCTTGTTTAACAGGATAGTAATGCTGCCCTGATCATGACGGTTGTCTGTGCCTCTCGCATACACGTGGCCTTTTGCGGCACCATTGATTACAACGTCGCACCACACCTCGCTATCGTTTGCTGCCAGAACAGAGGCTGATATGAGATTCACGCCAGAGACAGGAGCTGTGAATACGCCATGGTTTGTGATGGGATGGGATGTCCACATTCTCGACTTCGAAAACCAAGTTCTGGTGAACCAACCAAGTTCTGGTGAACTCCCAGATGGTACATGCATTGTTGTCCTACAAGGGCAGAGAAGGCAACAGTGGGTCAATTGGTGCCTGCAGCTTGACGTATTCTTTGTTTACCATTGTCTGGAAGAAATGAAAAATATTTGTTCTGTTTGTGTTGCCTAATGTGTCTTCGGTGTGGAAGGTGTGCATACAGAACAACCAATCTAGATCCTATGTATCCTAGGTAACGCCTTGAGCAACCACATGACTCTACGACCCACAATTAGACCTTCTTGATGGTTGCATCAGAGAGGCGATACTGTGCAACATTCTCTTATATGAAAATGTAGCAAAGATAAACCAATGTAAAATGTCAGGTTATCCGTGGTTATTCCGTCAGGTGCTTCATGTGCTAACTTGGTATCATAAACGTGTATGCATCAACGCTGAATTTTCAGTGAAATAACACATCAGTGTGTAACACATAGTATGAAAAGCTTAAAAGTTGCAAGAGGATTTTGAATGACAAACAGTGTAGACCCTAATCAGAGGGCTACTGTAGGATCTGGGTCTAAATGCCAGCCCATGCATGTTCCGCATTCAAAGAGTTTTATTGCCATTTTTAAGTTATCAAATTGGAATACTTTATGTAAAAGGTAAAAGATGCAATATGTAATCATGATACGCGTTCGTACAACTAGGTACATGTAACTGTTCCTGTCTCTCATCTGCAAGCTTGACGTCTGGGACGTCTGCATCTATCTCTGTCTCATTCCCACTGTCCTTAACTCGTTCTTGTAGATCCCTTTCTAGCTTGTCTATGACTGCTGCTTGAGGCTCTATAGTTGCCCCATATCTTCTTTTTGTTTCTGCTGTATCCCGTTGTCCTCTTCTAGACGATTTACACGGTGTACTAACTGCAATATCAGGTCTTTATCGGACATATCCGCCATGTCGTTTGCATGCGGTGGAATGTCTTTACCATGAACTAACGAACAAATGGAAAACCACAGCAAGAACTCTTTCAACATGGTAATTCTTGAGATGTTCCTTTCAAACTACGAGTTTCATCTGTAAGCACCTGTACTCCATGAATATGCATGGTACAAATAGCAACATCGTGAATACCAATTCAAATATTTATTATAATAGCACAATTTCGTATTGCTGATAAGTCTATTTAGGGTTCCACATCATCAGAATTAGCTACGAAAAGATGTTTGCATCTATCTTCGAAACAAACATACTAGCAACTAGTATATATATCCAGCCAATGTTCAAACACAGAAATTGATGTATGGTTGGTTTCCAAATGTACTGATAAGCCCATTTGGGGTTTGTTTTCATCTGGGTATGTCCTTATGTCAAGATGTTTGCAACTACTGGCAACTACCCAAAATGTAACAGTAACTCATTTCTTTCATCTAGGGAATTTTATTGCAATTCCGTTTTTTTTATTGCAAAACTGGTTTTCAAGTAATTGCAATATGGCATATGGATTTTAAATTTTGAGGTTATGCGATTTTCTTTTTATACCTTATAAATACACTGTAAATGTTTTTGTTTTGTCTATTATGTTTTTATTTCTGTTTCATATCTCATATTTTCTTTAATTTCTGCTT
Source organism: Azorinus chamasolen (assembly GCA_963576725.1). Classification (NCBI taxonomy): domain Eukaryota; kingdom Metazoa; phylum Mollusca; class Bivalvia; order Cardiida; family Solecurtidae; genus Azorinus; species Azorinus chamasolen. The sequence goes on along the minus strand of OY755247.1, from coordinate 64,811,259 downwards.
TAGTATATATAAATGTTTTAATTGTAAAGCACCTTTGAACGTATTTAGATATGAAAAGAGTGCTATATAAATATGGCATAATAATAATAATAATAATAATAATACAAATTTGGACACCTTTTACATCTCTACCAGTTTTGCAATAAATTTATTGCAATTCTGGTTATTATTGCAAATGTGGTTGTGATATAGCACATGGACACTATAGAGTATTAGCCATGGCAGAAAATGTAAAATAAAATCAATAATCTATATCATATATGAGCTAATGGAGCAGAACCTGATCAGACGGATCCTACAGCAGCCGTCTGATATTAATTAGTGTACTCTGTTTACTAAGGCGTAGAAAAGTGTATGAAGTAAAGGTTTAACTAATTCTAATGTCAGTCTTTCAAGCTATATTTTACATGTACTGTTAAACAGTCTTTACGTTGTGTATTTATTAAATCTAAAAAGTGCCATGCTTGAAATAATTACAATATGTTTATAGAATCCAGTAGAAACATCATATATCTATCTATCTAGACGCATAGTTACTTTTGTTAGAATGTCAGACAATTCAAAACCTTTTTGTGAGAAGAGGGCCGTGATGGCCCAGTATTGTTCACCTGGTTAACCCTTTCGCTGCCAAATGTTGTCGTCTGCAAACTTTATCGTCTGCTACTTTGGCAAAACGTTCTTTGGTTAATATGCTATTTTAAAAATAAATCAAATTAAATCTTATGGTGTCATTATTTCTTACATGAATATTCATGAAGTAAAGGGTACTACTGCTGAATGGAATGTAATCAACATGAATTACAGTGGCCTGAACAATATAGTTATATGTACATAATAGAAACTTAGCTGATTAACTCTTTCGCCAATGTCGCATCTGCGATTACCTATAAACAGTTTGGATCCAAATGAAACGTCAAGTTCTACGATGAACTTGACGTTTCATTTGGATCCAAACTGTTTATAGGTAATCGCAGATGCGACATTGGCGAAAGAGTTAATCAGCTAAGTTTCTATTATGTACATATAACTATATTGTTCAGGCCACTGTAATTCATGTTGATTACATTCCATTCAGCAGTAGTACCCTTTACTTCATGAATATTCATGTAAGAAATAATGACACCATAAGATTTAATTTGATTTATTTTTAAAATAGCATATTAACCAAAGAACGTTTTGCCAAAGTAGAAACAGTAGAAACGGAGCTATATAATTCCATAAGCGAAAAAGAACAGATATTAATCAGATTGCTCCGCCAGGAGCCATCTTCTCTGGGTCTACTCTGTTTGCAAAATCATAAGAAGGCGTATTATGGAGTAAAGGATTAAGAGGAGATTGTTCATGAAATATATTTTAAGCCTTCATGACAGTCATTTGAGACCATATACATATTTGATAGAGGACCTAATCATCATTCCCGTGAAGTTTGGTCAAATCCAATCAAGTATTTTAGGGGGAGATATCATTTAACCCTTTCCTTCATATAAACGCCTTTTGCGCTTTTGCAAATAGTGCAGAACCAGATCAGACGACTCCAGTAGGAGACAGCTCCAGTAGGAGCCGTCTGATCACGGCTAGTTCTATTTGCTTCTGGAAATTTATAGATCTACTTATGCAGTTTCCACATCAGTGAAAAACATTACCTTTTCAATTTTATTGATTCTGTCTATGAATGTGTATTAGGGGAAGAAATGTCGAATAAATATTGAAAAGGGATAGGCAAATATTATTAGTTAAATTGTGACCTAATTATGAAGAAGACCTGGTACATGTGTGTACCTTTAATAGTAGAACCTCTTAAGGATCATTCTATCATTCTTGTGAAGTTTGATAGAATCCCATTCATCAGTTTAGGAGAAGTTGTTTAACCCTTTATTCCATGAATATACATGTACATTGGATAATTAATGACATCATGAATATTAAATAGATTTATTGTTGGAATAGCATATGGACACAGGAGGGTTTGGCCATGACAGAAACTGTGGTATCCATATTACGCCACTGATCTGGGTATACTCTGCGGAAGCGTAGAAAGGCGTATCTATGGAGTAAAGTGGTAATAAATTGTTCACTGAAATCTGTTTGTAGCTACTTATGCAGGGGACCAGAACCACAAAGTATCACCTGCAGTTCATTCATGGTGATATTTGGTAAACTCCAATCAGTGATTTATGACAAGATGTTCAAAGAAAACAGATGTTCAAAGAAAGTGTTCGTCAAAATCTATTTTAGCCCTTGTGACCTTCATATGACCTTCATGGAATGGGTCCGTTTACAACTTAGATAGAAGATTTCCTAGGCATCTGCATGTATACTGAGAGGCAAAATTAACTGTGCACTTTTGTTTTTGGAATGTTTACATACTTAAACTCAACTTACAAACATAAAAGTTGTCTCAATATTTTGACAATTAAATGAATTGATGAAATCTCAAATCTGTCAGTTTTGCATTCGCATGATGAAGTTGTGCTTGCTTAAAGACTGTGTATGAGGCTAATGATCTTTGACCTCATAGACCTAATGTAACGTCGAACGAGGTCGTTGGGGATATCGTTCCAAAATTCGAACCTAGGGACTGCTGTTAAATCACGTATGTTATTGATTTGATGATTTTTACGAACCAACAGGTGCTCTATTGTGTTCATGTCTGGGCTATATGCAGGCCAGTGCAGCAAGCCGATACCACGTTGGTAAAGAAAAGCTCTCGTACTTGCTGCTGTATGGGACCTAGCATTATCAATCATGAGTATGCCTGGGTGTTGTGCTAGAAATGGTACTACAACTGAGCGCAAGACCTGGGTAATGTACTCCCTGGCGTTAAATTTGCCATCAATGACAAGAAGGACAGTCTTACGACCACCCACCCATTATGCCACCCAAACCATTAACAACAACCCCCCCCCCCACACACACACACACACACACACACACGCACCAAACCAGTCACGCTCAAACACACAGTTGTCATGAAAACACTCACCTTTCTTCTGGAAACCCGTACCCTACCGTCTGCAAATTTCACTCTGAACTTGCTATCATCTGTAAACAGTACTCTGGACCATAGAGCGCGCGTCCAATGGAGATAACGCCGTCCCCATAGAAGACGATTTCGTGAACCCACAGGCGCTCTTTTGGTTCAGGGCAGCAAGCCGATACCACGTTACCTGAGCGCAAGACCTGGGTAATGTACTCCGTGAGGTTAAATTTGCCATCAATGACAACGTCAGTCTTACGACCAACCATCCATTATGCCACCCAAACAATTAACCCTCCCCCTCCCAAAAAAAATAAATAAATAAAAATAATAATAATAAACAAATAAAAACACCCACACACGCACCAAACCGGTCACGTTTTAACACACAGTTGTCATGAAAACACTCACCTTTCTTCCGGAAACCCGTACCCTGCCGTCTGCAAATTTCACTCTGAACTTAGTACACTAGCGATAGGTGGATACAGTTTGTTCACTTAAATGTTTCGTTATACATGCACTTTACCACTGTATTTGTCATCGCGGTTGTTGTAGATTAGTCGGAGAGGGTATACGTTTATTTACACTTCGTATACCTAGTTGGCCCCCAGTGATACAGACGAAATCGCCATCTTCGTCTTCTATGGGGACGGCGTTATCTCTATTGGACGCGCGCTCTATGGTCCAGAGTACTGTTTACAGATGATAGCAAAAGTACAAAAATGGGCCATGCAGGAAACACCACATACAGAACAAACAGTCGCCCGAACAGCAACACAAGGAAACAGCAAATGTACATAACTATAAAAACATCAAGAGACGCACAAAGACAAAACAAACATACAATAGGGGAAGATGGAAGTACCGCCTTGGAACGGCCAGTGAAAAAAGTCACTGGGGGGGGGGGTTAAACCGGTTTATGGGCGCCCAACCTCACACTTATTCCATCCCACCCTAAAAGACAAACAGTGTAAATAAATGTATCCCCTCTCCGACTAATCTACAGCAACCGCGACGGCAAGCAAGGCATTTCTGAATTTCATGAATATTGAAAAAAAATATTCGGCAGATGGTAGAGATTAATGAAGATTAAAATCGAGGATAAGTAATGAGCTTATCTTGACCATAGAGCGCGCGCCCAATGATGATAACTCCGTCCTCATATTTTTTTTATATTTTTCGGTAAGCCTAGGCATTTCTGAATTTCATGAGTATTGAAATTTACTGTTTTTATTCGGCAGACGGTAAAGATTAAGGAAGATTAAAATCGAGGATAAGTAATGAGCTGCACGGGTTTCCTGTGCAAAAATGCATAATAGCACTTGGCTAAAATTCGGAACACAAGCTCAGTAATTCGTCGCGATTTCGAGTGCAAACTTAGGCCAGGTGCGCATGTACTTTGTATGTAAAAGTACAAAAATGAGTCATGCAGGAAACACCACATACAGAACAAACACTCGCCCGAACAGCAACACAAGGAAACAGCAAATGTACATAGGTAGAAAAAACAACAAGAGACGCACAAAGACAAAACAAACATACAATAGGAGGAAGATGGAAGTACCGCCTTGGAACAGCCAGTGACAAAAGTCACTGGGGGGGTTAAACCGGTTTATGGGCGCCCAACCTCACCCTTATTCCATCCCCATCCTAAAAGACAAACAGTGTAAATAAACGTATCCCCTCTAGGACTAATCTACAACAACCGCGACAGCAAATACAGTGGTAAAGTGCATGTATAACAAAAAAACATTTAATTGAACATACTGTATCCACCTATCGCTAGTGTACTCAATGATTGAGCTGCTAACAGAGTAACTGTAGAAAAGTAATAAAGGGTACGACAAAAATGAAATAGTACAGATATCCGACGTTCTCCTTCCATTTCTGGATTTAAGAGGTCGCCTTCATAGAGTACTAAACCTTTCTTGTCGGCATACATGCAAAGAGGCCAGCGTGATTGCCAACTGTAAAAGGGTTCACAACCAAACATGCAGTATGTTGTAGTAATACAGGATCATATCCCTTTTTAATGAATTGTTTTATATATTTGATGAACAAAGTGAGAAAATGGGTATGTCCAATAATTTTACGAAGTTTGTAAATCACATCACCATAAAATTCAGGATGTGAAATACCGTGTCGCAAAAGTACCTTGAGATTACATTTGTACTTGCCAATAAGCGAGAGATTTCGATAGTAAAATTTAGAGAAAGTTTTTCTTAGTTTATGGTATCTATATCCTTGTTTAAGCAGTTTTTCAGTTAAAATGAGATTTCGACTGTTAAAATCGTCAATAGATGAACAAGCTATAGCAAAACGAATAAGTTGAGATATATAAACCCCGTAAGATGGAGCACGGGGAACATCCCCGTCAAGATGAGGAAAATTTACAATATTAAAATCAAAATCATCTCTTTTGTCATATATTTTAGAAGAAATCATTCCATTATTAATTTTAAGGTCTAGGTCAAGAAACGCTGCATAATTGTCGGACGGGTTAGCTTTATTCAATTTGAGTTCTTTAGGATAAATTGTAGGAATCAGAGCATCAAAGAAAGGGTTATCTAAGTTAAAAATATCATCCAAATATCGACAAGTTTCATTGAAGGCTTTTATAACATCTTCTTGTGATTGAGGATTAACTTTCATTATCTAGATTATACATTTACAAAGAAAACTAAATTTGAAAAGTGCACAGTCCATTTTGCTTCGCATATTTTAGCTTCTGTTATCTGAGATGTCGTTAAAAGAAGGTGTTCTTTAAACTATAAAGTCAACTCCTGTGACCTACATGTGCACTGTCAGAATAATTTATCAAACTTTGATAGAGGGTCACTTTTGGTGGCTGGTCAGTAGTTTAAGAGAATATATTGTTGATGACAACTGATGCCGATGGACGTGCACAAGGCGATTCTAATGACTCACCTTTGCACTTTGTGTGCCAGACTGCCAGATGAGATAAAAAGCAATAATTAATCCTTATTATATTAACAGCAAACAACTGACATCCGGATAAGACACCGAGTTACTTGATTTCTCATAATTGGTCCAAGCTGTTTGACAGTAGTATCTCAAAAGATTGAACGAATCGGAAGCAAGAAAGTTTCTCTAAATCAGAGTTTGAGCGGACATCACTTTTCTGCTGAACCCTTTCCATGTCCTCTGTTTATTTTAAATTTTAATACCTACTGTATAGTCATGGACAAAATAGTTCTAATGAAATATGGAAGGTGGAACACTGGAAGGTGGAACACTGTAGCCATTCTAGACAGTAATGAAACAGATATATCAAATTCCATTTGGCAAACAGAGCAGACCCTGATCAGATGACTCATGTAGGGTTGAGGTCTGCTCTGCTCTGCAATAATATACATATTACTGTGTTAAAATACCATTATAAATAGTTATAATGTACGTAATGATTTCTTACATTAATTTTCACAATGTAAAGGGATAAGGGTTGAATATCTGATGAGCACTATCACTAAATTACTGGACCAGGAATTGTGATTATTCAACAAATCCCAAGTTTTTCTACACATTTGTTGTACAGGAAATATTTTGTAATTGACTGTAAACTTTTAACCAGGAACCTTTATTATAACAACAACAAAGATAAACATTAAGTCCTGGAAGTTTGATTTCAGAATCCCCATCTGTGCACATTATGAATATTTATTGGCTGAAGTTTTATTATGTTAACTATAATGTAAATGGGAACTTTTTTCCATACCCTGATCAGATGGCTCCTATTATGGCTATAGTAGCAGTCTGATATTGATCTACTCTGTCTACTATCAAAGGGTATACCATCAGGAAGGTACAATGCTAATACATAACAATTGGACATCTTGCTGGAAATCGGAAGAGACAGTCTTATCGGGTTTTTCAGACTCTTTGCACGGTCTGGAATGCCACAAGTTTATACGTGTTGCCATCCTAATTGAATATATATTCTGAAAGTAGGAGTCATTCGAAAACAAAAGTAGCAATGTGAAAAGAGAAAGTTGCAGACTCGATTTTATTGAGTCTGTTCTTGAGTAGTTATTAAAAGTTTAATCCCATTTTAGCTCGTCTGTTTCGAATAATTCACAAGCTAAATTGTCGTAACTCCGGCGTCCGCGTCGTCATTGTCGTCCGAAATCTTAACATTGACCATAACTTCTTCAATTTTTCATTTACAACCTTCATTTTTGGTTTGGTATGCATGTTCATATTGACAATGACGGAAGACGAGCTTTGGCACCCGCTTTCGGTGCTCTTGATGTTAACTATTGTGCATCTTTAACAATTTTGTATATGAGTGTGTATGTGTGATATATGTGTGTATGAGTGTTTTCCAACAGCGGTGACTCCGTGAGTGTGGAGCCCCTTCATGTTCATTTGTGCTACGCGACCTTTTCAGTGTAACCGTGCCCTCAACCCTAAACTATTCAATTAAGCGTTGCAGTACCCTAGACCCAGCACAACCGATTATACTTCAGTAAGGCATTTTGTGACATTTTGTCGTATCATATTCTTGCGTAAATTGTGGCTTCATAAATTGCGTTTTTGCTTTTGGTTAGTTTTAGTTTTGGTTTAACGGGGTGTTGAGCATGCAATGAACATTTTCTATTGTATATAGGTATATGCGTATGAAATGTGTGTATGAACGCTCTTCATTTGCTGTGAATCGGTAGAGTTTCTTTATGTTCAACATCCCTTGACATTTTCAGTGTTGCAGTGCCCTAAACTCAGAATTATCCTATTGAGTGTCGCAGTGCCATATACTGTACTCTGTCGGTGCCCGCTTGGGCATTGGTGGAATCAGACTCCCTGTCAATCTCAAACCCTATAGGAGGCGTCTGATTTAAGTCCTCTGTTTGCTTATTTAATAACAATAATAAAGATCTGATTCTACAGATTGTGTCAGGACCAAAACTTTCCTTATTCATATGTAACTCATGAATTTAAGTTAATATTCATAATATTCACTTCTTACATGAATATTCATGGAGTAAAGGGTTTAAATTACAACATGAAAACTAGCCTAGCAATAAAAGGAACAAGACGTCGCAATACATATCTTAAAAAGAGACTTGATTGATCATGAAATCTATATGATTGAGTATGATCAGCCTAAATAGAAAGTGATATTCTGATGTTTCTGTGAAATTTATGCTTAGTTAGGTACCAGTACCTGAACTATACTAGGAAATACCACAGAGAGACCAAGTATACTTTAATGCTTGTACATGTGTTTAATATGTGTACGTGCCCACAGGAAAATACCTATTTAAAGCATCAACCCACAACGTCGGGAAATTCCTCTTCAAACAGTAGAAAGCCCGAGAAAGAGGTATACAGCTCTCCATACACAGCACCATCTGTAGCTTCATTTTGCACAGCAACTTCGTCGCCTTGTTTAAGATGTAGCAAGATAGTTATGCTGCCCTGATCATTTCCGGTGGAGACTGTGCCTCTAGCATACACACGGCCTTTTATAGCACCATTGACTACAACGTCGCACCACACCTCACGACCGTTTTGTGCCAGAACAGAGGCTGATATGAAATATATACCAGAGACAGGAGCTGTGAATACACCATGGTTAGTGCTGTACGCATGGGATGTGTCCACATTCTCGACTTCGAAAACCAAGTTCTGGTGAATTCCAAGATGGAACGTGTCTCGTTGCCCAAGGAGAGCAGAAAAGGCAACAGGTGGTCTGTTGGTGCTTGCAACTTGACGTATTCTTTGGTGAGCATTGTCTGGAGGAAATGAACAATTTGTTGTTCTGTTAGTCTTGTCTAATGCATTAGTACTGCCTAATGGGTCGTCAGTGTGGGAGGTGTATTATACAACAGAACAAACCAATATATTTTCATTGTATCTAAAATGATAATTGAACACGAGTATGAGATTTGTAGGTATATTAGAACACCTGTAAAGCGACAACTCAATTAATAAACACTCAAACATATAGATGTCTTTAAAAGCAGATGGCTGTTTAATGCATGACGAACGTAACGCAGAAAGTCAACTTTCTGCATTGAGCTACCACATGACTCTACGACTCAAAATTATACCATTTTTGCATTAGAGAGGCGATAGTGTATTTACAACAGTCTTCCATATGAAAATTTAGCAAAGACAAAACACTGTAAAATGCCATGTAATAACGCCATCCGTGGTAAGGCCACGAGGTACTTCATGCAGTAGATGGGTATCATAAACATTTATAATCAATCCTGAATACTCATCGTGAAATAACCTATCAGTATATAAATGTAACTTCGAGTCCACACCGTATGAAAGTCTGAAGGTTGCTAGAAGATTTCGAGTAACAAACGGTCCATACCCTGATTAGTGCGCTCCTCTAGAGACCCTCTGATCTGGGTCTACAGTATGTAAAAGCCAGTGCATGCATATCCCGCATTCAAAGGGTTAAATAACCATTTTTAAGTTAGCAAATTAGAGTGTTTTATGTTATAAATGGTTTGATTTTTTTTTTTACAAAACTTATAAAGATACGTGTACGTACAACCAAGTAAATGTTCCTGTCTCTTATCTGTAAGCTTGACGTCTGGAGCGTCTGCATCTATCTCTGCCTCGCTCTCATTCTCGCTGTCCTTAACACGTTCTTCAAGATTCCTTTCTAGCTTGTCTATGACTGCTGCTTGGCGCTCTATAGATGCCTCCAGCTCTTCTATTTGTTTCTGTTGTATCCCGTTGTCCTCTTCTAGACGATTTACACGGTGTACTAACTGCAATATCAGGTCTCTATCAGAAATATCCGCGATGTCTTTTGCAGGCGGTGGAATGTCTTTACCATGAACCAACGAACAAATAGCAAACCACAAGAAGACATCTTTCAACATGGTGATTCTTGAGATGTTCCTTTCAAACTACGAGTTTCATCTGAAAGCACAATTTGTTAAAGGTACTGTGTCAATGCTACATACTATGAATTTGTACTGGTTTCAGTACATAAACAAATGTACAACATCATGCCAAAATGATGCCAACAAACTGGATTGTTTGGGTCTGGTAGAAACTGTACTCAGATCTATTGTGATTCTATAAGCACAGATTGCAGACTCTGACCAGATGGTACCCACAGGAGCCGTCTGATCTGGGCTACCCTGTTTGCAGAGGCATGAAAATACGTTTGTATGAGGGAAAGGGTTAAATTATTGCATCATTTGGTTTGACTGGACTATAGACTATTAAATGCATTTAAACATCGTCGAAATTTAGTATAGAAGAATTGAGAACATTTAAGGCAGGTGGCTGCTTAATTCAATGTGAAGGTCTTACAGAAAACTGCTAGAAGAACCCTCTGCATGAAGTTCACCCTGCAGTGCGCTGTCCCTGTCTCAAAGACAGACCTGGGTCCATGCTGATAAAACTTTTAGTTGAGTCCGAGCTCGTTCTCAAGTTTTTGATTGGTCAGATTTGAGCCTTTTGCTCAAACCTGACCAATCAAAAGCTTGAGAACTCAAATCTAACCAATCAAAAGCTTGAGAACGATCTCAGACTCGACTAAAAGCTTTATAAGCATGGACCCAGTAATAATACTTTTTTAAGAGTTAGAGCTATCGAGATTTTTCTGCAATTCATAAAATTGCTAGCGATGGAAATAATTATGTGTTTAGGCTGTAGTCGTTACAGCAGCCTTTAAAAATAATGTGGAGCGTTATGATTAAGCGAGTGTCATATATACGCCTTATCAGTATCTCTAGTGAGAAAGTTTCCAAAATGATCTAACGTTAACCTTTAAAGTGCATAACATGTGATCTAGATACGTCATAAGCAAACGGAGCACACCCTAAGCTGATGGCTCCTATAGGGGCTATCTGCTTTTGGTCTATAGAGCAACCCATTACTCCATGAATATATGAAATAATGACATCATGAATATCAATTGATTGCTTTCTATATAATTGTACTATGAATCAGAAATCGTTTACGCGGTGCTCCCTGTATGATCCCTTTTCTATTTTTATGCCCCAACCCTTATCAGATCTGGAGGCATATTGTTTTTTCTTGGAGCCGCCTGATCAGGACTAGCTCTGTTTGCTTCTGGAAATTTATATATCTGATTATGCAGTTCCACATCCGCGAAAAATTACACTTTCCACGTTCAATTTTATTGACTCTGTCCATTAATATTAATTAGGTGAAGACATATTGAATAAAGGTAAAAAGGAAAATGGTTAAAAACGTACATATATATTCGTTTAATATATTATTAGTTATTTAACTTATGTTGGCCTATGTATGAAGCAGATCTGATACATTTATGTACATTTAATAGAGACTAGCTGAAGGGTAATGTCTGTGAAGTTTGGTAGAATCCCATTTATCAGTTTAGGAGAAGTTGTTTGCCCTTTATTCCAAGAATACACACGTACATTGAAGAATTAATGACATCATGAATATTAATTAGATTAATTGTTGAAACAGCACATGGACACCGGAAGTTTTGGCCATGACAGAAACTAGAATCAAATTACAATGTATGTGATAAGCAAACAGAGCAGACATTGGTCATACGGCTCCTCGTATAGGAGCCGTCTGATCTGAGTCTACTCTGTTTGCAAAGGGGTAGAGAGGCGTATTTATAAAATAAAGAGATAATAAATTGTTAATGAAATCTATTTAGCTCATGTGACCTACTTTTCCAGGGGATCAGAACCAAAGTGTCACCTGCAGTTCCTTCATGTGATAGTTGGTAATTTAGGACAAGTGTTCGTCAAAAATTGTTCGTCAAAATCTATTTAACCCTTGTGACCTTCTTATGCAACGAACTGGATTGGGTCCATTTATGCGACTTAGATAGGGGACTTCCTGAGCATGGTTTGAGTGAAGTTTCTTCATACTCATGTTCAGGTGTTGAAGAATGTCTTTTGTTCAAATCTATTTTGGCTCGTTTCAAGACGTTCATTATTGTTCCTAAACTCTTATTTTAACTCCTGTCAGCTACATATGCACTGTCAGAATGATTTATCAAACTATGATAGAGGGTTATTGTTGGTGACTGGTCAGTAGTTTAAGAGGATATATTGTTGATGGCGGACACCTAGTGCTGATGGACGTACACGGGGCAATTACAATAGCTCACTTTGGCGCTTTGTGGCAGATGAGTTAAAAAGCAATCATTAATCCTTATAATGTTAACTACAGCTTGTCTGGTATATGCAAACAATTTACATCCAGATAAGACACTGTGTTACCTGGTGTCTCACAATGGATCCAAGCTGTTTGATACTGGGTCAGTAAGTTTTCAAAAGCTTTCAAGAACGAATCGGAAGCAAGACAATTTCTCGAGATCAGAGTTTGACTAGACATCATAAAATTTATTCAAGTACAGACTCAGTAAAATGGAACATGGAAAATGGTTTCGTCACTGTTGTGGAATCTGCATAATCAGATTTCCATAAGCAAACAGAGCAGACCCTGATTAGACAGCTCTTAAAGGAGAGAAAAGGCGTTTATATGAAGGAAACGGTTAACTGTTTACTCCATAGATCGACCCAGATCAGACTGCTCCTGTAGGATCAGTCTGATCTGCATACTTTGCAATAATATAGGTAATATGATTCTACAATGTTTGTTTGTGTTGATTAACGTCCGTTTCTGCTCACTATGGGCTAACTGGACGCCCCAGAGAGAGGGGAGAGGACACAGATAAACCCGGGCGCGATGCCCTACTCTTATTATCGACTGAGTTTCTCTGGTTCTTTTAGATGCTCAGTGTATAGCACTGATACATCGGACCTCGGTTTATTGTCTCGTCCGAAGGACTTGGTCTACTTGGTCTTGATTCTACAATGTCTGCTATGGTTAAAAACTCCTGTGTTAATATACCATAATAAATATTCGTAAAGTAATTATATCTTACATAAATATTTATGAAGTAAAAGGATGAACAATATTACTAACTTACTGGACCATAATCTGCGATTAATCAACGAATCGAAAATTTTCCTTCACATTTCTTTTTACAGAAAATGAAATCGACGTTTAGGACTGGAAATGGGCGAATAATTTCATCCCTATATCTTATGGCAGTTAAATTCAAATGGCAGTTAAATTCCCATCTATCACAATAAACGGAGACTTTACCCTGTGCGATAATCCCTCGCGAGACCATATCCGAGCCGCCCCAAACCTACCCCTCTCAAGAACGCAAGCATCGGTAAAACGTTCACAACAACGTCGATATGTATACACGAAGCCGGCCATCTGGATGAAACAGAGTGAAAAACTGTAAAAATCACACATCTCCAACCATGCATTGAGAAGAATCTTTGGAGCATGTGCCCTAACCCAAGCGACGTACATGAGTAAGGGGCAAGCCAACCTAAAGTCGACGAGTTCGCAGACCATCATCGCGGAGTCGGTTTCTTACAGCTTGTGTATGAATGTGGCAATTATGATTGCCTACAATATCAATAGCCATTTCGGTCGCAGTTAGGTGGCGATTACACAGGTGGGCAAAATGTAGTCACGTCTTGATGTCGTGTCGTCAAATGGGGACGTCCCACTCTAGGACGGTCGGAACGGTTCCAGTTTCTCTCAGTCGCCTGACAAGTCGTTCTATAGTAAAATGTTCACACTAAATTGGCTAGCAAGTTAGTAACCTGTTGCTGCTCTTTACCTTCCAATAGCAATGCCTTCCCTCTATATTTCGGTCAGCCGTCCCATGATAACAAATGGTTATACATGTATTTAACTTTAAATAGCGGGAAGTGAATTGCATGTCTCAAGCGTATTGAGGGGTATTAGAAAATGTGTTTAGCAACATGTAATCATTAAACTGCACGTGATTTTTGCAATTTTACATGTTCCTTGTGTGGCACGGTACATCACGGTTGAGCACATTTAGATACCATGTCCAGTAACATAGTGACCCAGACAGTTGTATGATCGATTTTTGTCATGTTTGGCCAAAACATTCAATAATCGTTGCGCATTTATGCATCCTGCGTTTTGTTTTTGCTTCAGTATATTTCGTAATTGACTGTAAACTTTGAACTCAACCTTTTTGATAAAAACAGCAAAAGTAATCATAAACAAGAGGGCCAAGATGGCCCTTAATCGCTCACCTGATTACCATATATATTAGACTTTTGCTGGTAGCCCATGGGTAGGGCCAATATTGGCATTAGGGACAATATTTGAACAATGTTGATAGTGGACCATGAGCAGTGTTTCTACAGAGAACAAGATTTTCAAAGATTTAGAATATTGACTTTATCAAGACAGTGATTCTGACTAATGAAGATTGGGCTAAAAATTTGCCCTCTATAGTATATTTTCTAAGATTTGACCTAGTGACCTACTTTTTATTCCCACCCGGCCCATGATCACACTCAACCTTGATATCACCAAGACAAACACTCTGAGCGAGTTTGAGGAAGGTTGGGCTAAAAATGTGACCCTTGGGTGTAAACAAGATTTTTCTAAGATATGACCAAGTGACCTACTTTTTGGCCACACGTAACCCACTTTCAATCTTGTCCAAGATTTTATTAGGACAATCTTTCTGACCAATTTTCATGCAGATTTGGCTATAAATGTGACCTCTAGAGTGTTCACAAGGTTTTCCTACTATTTGACCTAATGACCTAGTTTTCAACCCCACATACCCACTTTCAAACTCGTTCGAGATTTTATCAAGACAATTATTATGACAAAGTTTCATGAATATTGGAAAAAATGTGACTACTAGAGTGTTCACAAGGTTTTTCTACTGTTTGACCTAGTTTTCAATCCCACTTGACCCACTTTCAAACTCGTCCGATATTTTATAAAGACATTCCTTCTGACCAAGTTTCATGAAGATTGGACAAAATATGTGACCACTAGAGTGTTCACAAGGTTGTTCTACTGTTTGACCTAGTGACATAGTTTTTAACCCCACTTGACCTACTTTCAAACTCGTCTGAGATTTTATCAAGACATTCGTTCTGACCAAGTTTCATGAAGATTAGACTAAAAATGTGACCACTAGAGCGTTCACAAAGTTTTGCTACTGTTTGACCTAGTGACCTAGTTTTTTACCCAGCGTAACCCACTTGTCAAACTCCTCCGAGAATTTATCAAGACAAGCATTCTGACCAAGTTTCATGAAAATTGGGATAAAAATGTGACCTCTAGAGGGTTCACAAGGTTTTCCTACTATTTCACCTAATGACCTAATTTTTAACCCAACTTGACCCACTTTCGAACTCGTCCGAGATTTTATCAAGACATTCATTCTGACCAAGTTTCATGAAGATTGGACTAAAATTGTGACCACTAGAGTGTTCACAAGCAAATTGTTGACGACGCACGACGGACGCCGGACATTCAAGTCTCCCAAAAGCTCACCCTGAGCTTTGCTCAGGTGAGCTAAAAATTGAAAAACAGACAAACAAGGAGAGCCACACACAAAAGGGCACGGCAAATAACATCACCAAGCACGAAACAGCACGGTTACAAGACAAAACGTGATAAAACGCACATCAAGAGATAAAACACCAAGCATCAATCATGTAAATATAACAAAGTAGACCATAAGGTGAAAGCAGGAGTACCGCCTTGGAGTAGAAAGCAGGAGTAAAGCCCCAAGTATGATTTCAGAATTAGCCACACGTGCACTATTTGCCAATTGGAAAAAGAAATACTCTAGAACCTGGTTAATATACAAGAGCAGTGCCATCTATAAACGGTGTAGACCCAGACGGGCTCTAAGAATATCCACCTGAGTATGGTCTGTACTGTTTTTCATTCACAGCCTTTCTTACTGAATGTAACACTGATGGGCCATCGCAATTTAAAATTCAGCATTCAAAGTGTTAGAAAGTTTTTATTTTTACTGAAAGAAAATAATACTTCAGCTAGAAGTCTTACCAAGTCACATTCTATATGAAGTGATGGCAGTTCATAGCTGTTGTCATTTCTCATACTCTTGCAATTTTCATACTTCTAGATTTGTAGGTAAGAGAGGTACTGATCAATCAAACATTCACTTGGCTAAATCAAAACTGGTTGGTACTCATTAGACACCCCGTCTCGATTCTAGCCCTTTCCATGTTCAATATTCATGCAAGAAATAATTACACCGTAAACATTTATTACCTGATTTTTGTAATTTAACTTCATTCTCAGTGTTGTTATAGTTTCTGGTTCTTCGGGTTCATTAATTTTGATACTATTAGTTTTGAAAATTGAGTACTGCTTAAGCCGATGCTAGGGGCGTGATTAGTGTTGTACTTTTAATTACTACTCATGAACAAACTCAACAAAACCGAGTCTGCAATTTTCTCTTTTTGCATTGCTACTTTTGCTTTCGAATGATCTTCCACTTTCAGGATATATTTACTTCACGACAGCAGGTGTTAAGTGCTTGTGTGGCGGCTGTAAAAAGTCGTCCCGTACATCATTCTTAGTGTTGTTATATTTTCTGGTCCTTCGCGATCATTAGTTTTGATGTTAATAGCTTTGAAAATTGAAAACTGCTTAAGGCGGTGCTAGGGGCCGTGAGTAGTTTTGCACTTTTAATTACTACTATGAACAGACTCAATTAAACCGAATCTGCAATATCCCCTGTGTACATTGCTACTTTTGCTTTCGAAGGATCTCCCACTTTCGATATTAAAGGGAACCCTTTGCCTTGACAAAAACTGTAGAATCAGATCTATATCATGTCATAAGCAAACAGAGCAGACCCTGATCAGACGGCTCCTATTATGGATATAGCAGCCGTTTTGGTCTGAGTCTACTCTGTTTGCGTTAAAGGGGTATGACATCAAGAAGGTACGAGGTGGATACATATCAATTGGACATTTTGCTATAAATCGGCAGGGGCTATTTATAAATTATTTTCAGACTCTTGGTGTGGTCTGGAATGCCGCTGTTACATTAAATATTGACCCTGTTGAAAAAGGACCCGGCGGACACAATTTCAACACCAAATTTTGATAGAAACAGCCGTTGAAAATTTGCCACCCGTTAATTTTGATCAGTTTCCGGGTCTTTTTTTCACGGTTAGTTGAAACCTTGTTGATTTTGATTTCGGAACATTTACGGATTTGAACACCCCCCCCCCCCGCCGCAAAACGGGGAGAGGGTTATGTGAATGCTCTTCGTCTGCCGTCATTCCTTCTGTCTGTCCGTCCGTAACACTTTCGTGCCCTTTCCATATTTCCCAACCCTTTGAAAGATTTTGAAATGAAAAACAGCACATGCATGTGCGGATTCAATCCCCCCACACACACACCACCACCACCACCACCACCACCACCAACAACAAGAACAACAAGAACTCCGCCCCACCCCCACCCCATCCCACACACACGCACGCACACATACACTTTCATTGTCAAAATTACACTCCGCGATGGTTGATTTTATATATTATAATAAGTAAAACTGAATACATTTATTTCTAAGTTGAATCCCAAATATTTTGTAAGTTCATTTCACTTTTTCCGGGGAAGGGGATGCTTACGAGATATGTAGATGGTTAATAGCACAACGACGATGTAGAGCATGTGCTAAATCTGTATAAATATGCATAGTTATGCACATTGTGAGTGTTTGTATTAAACGAACTCATACAAAATCACTAAATTAATCTGATTGTTGGTAGAATTAAGAAAGACAGACTGAATGTCAAACAGCGCCGAGGCGGACGAACGCCGAGTGACTCGGTGTCTGATGCGGATCCAAGCTGTTTGCATGTTGCATTAGGTCGCGATTGGCAGGGTAAGGGTTAATATCTGCTCGATATGCAGTACAGCAAACCCCGTATTTCGGTTTATATTTTACTTTATTCCTTATTTTTTTGGAATTCCCCCCATGTATTTTCTTGTTCTTGCAAACAATAAACGAGTTTGATGATGCCGATATTACGTATATTAGGTTACCGGTATGTCGCGACTGTTTGAGCTTTTTATAATATAGCTGTTTCAACATTTCGCGGCACCCGACGTTTCAATGATGGTCCTCGGCCCGATCTGTCCTATTGCCATTTTCACCCCACCCCAACACACAGCTACAATTCAATCAAAACGTCTTCATAATTATAAAAACCTCTGGACGCATAAAGCTGATTGCGAGATTTGATCAGTATCATACGATCAACTACAATGTACCCTGATTGTATATCAGCATCTGGGTCATTTTTCAACGGGGTCCTTTTTTAATGTAAGGTTACTTTTTCACGTGGGGGCAGGGCCGTTATTTAACGACCCAGGTGTTTTCTCAACGTTAAAAGTCGACCCGTCTGTCGTGGAATAAAGACCCGCCGGGTCATTTTTCAACAGGGTCAAAATTTAATGTAACACCGCCAGTTCGAGTGCCGCCATCCTAATTGAAGTTGGCATGTATTATATGTTTTCTTCAATTGCTGTGACTCAAGGCTTGTGGAATTCCCTTATGCTCAACATCATTGGTGCAACGTGATCTTTTCAGTGTCAAAGTGCCATCAACTCTAAACTATCCAATTAAGTGTTGCAGTTATCATTACCCAGCACAGCCGATTATACGTTTCGATACTTAATGTGTTTCGTGCCGATATTTACTTTTCAGTAAGGCGTTTTGTGACGTCGTTGTACTCTTGCATAAGTTTTGGCGTCACAATTTGTCTTTAGTTTTCAATGATTTTGGTTAAGTTTAATTTTACATGATGCCGGTGTGGAACAGGCAAGGAACAACTGAACTTAGATATCTCGAACTCGGATAACTTAGAGAAATTTCTAAATAAAAGTCCAAGCCTTCCAAAACTTACAATACAGAATTGCTCTTAAGTGTATTACTACGCATATATACATGTCAAATCAATAGTTTATTGATACATTCAGGCCTCCAGCCCATAGTACAAGAAATACATTCAAACATGAATATACAATCAAATGTAGTAGTGCAGTATTACAAGTTTCATACAAAGGCACGTACATATATGAACACATACAGCATACTAATCAATTGTTTCGGCGTAATATTCTGAGTGCTTAAATATTTAGAATCCGTCTTTTCATATCAAAAGCATAATGTATGTATTGAGCAGTATTTCTAATGTTTGATTCATTTGCTAATAAATTGTGTATCTTATATAAGGACGGGTTGATATATATATTTCTAGGTATAAATCTCTCTTAATTCCGCATAAACCCTACAAACAAACAGAAAGTGGAACTCATCTTCAACATCGCCATTTGAACAAACCATGCACACTCGTTCTTCTCTTGGTATGTTACTGTACCGTCCTTTTCTATTTCCAGTTCATGAGCACCTGTTCTGAACTGAGCGTAACTGTGTCTGAACTTTCTTATTTTCTTATTGTAATACATAATACTTTGTTAAAAGCATGTTGTAACACTTTTTGACATACCTTGTATTAGACATTTTCAGAATTTTAACCAATATCTTATGCATTTCCTAGCGGTTTCTATTGATATCGGAAAACGCCCGCAATCTCCTAGGACAGCAGCATTTGGGTTGATTCTGCTCGTACACAGATGTCTCTTACAAGCGAAAGTTAGCACTGTTTCTGAACTATTTCTGGAACTGTATCCCCATATCTCTGAACCATACGTAACAATCGGTAAGATTTTAGAGTCAAACAACTTGAAAAAAACAACAACAGTACTATATGGTAGTTGACCATAATTGTACAGGGATGCTAAAATTGAAAATAATTCCCTCTTTGCCTTTGTGGCCAAGTCTCCAGCCATTTCATTCAAAGAGAGGCGATAGGCGAATGTAACTTCTGCATATGTAAATGTATTCACTATTTGTAAGACTTACCCTCCGTAAATCAATTGTTCGTGTCTAGATATCATGCCCCCTTTCTTTAGTTGTTTAGTATTAACTCTAAGACAGCTGGTTACATGTAGTTACACGCATGATAACACGCTTAATGTAGCAGGAATCATTTTTAGCAGTACAGTTACCCTTATTTACCTTTAACTCGTTAACCCATAGTGTCACGTTTACACATCTTTATATTAAACATGTGTATATTACATTAGTTCAATGCAACCAGTATAGATCCAGATCAGAGAGATTGCACTGGAGCCCTCTGATCAGGTTCTGCCCTGTTTGTCAATCTGTAAACTGGAGTAGTTCATTTGTAGTTTCATGGGTCAATGGGTTAACTGGCACTGGCTCTAAGTCTTTCAGACCTTGTATACACATCGTGTTGAAAACCTACTTGACAAATCCTTGTGCAGCATGAGATTCCTCATGCTTTGTGTACTTTATAGTTATATAAGGACTGACTTTTTCTAGATTCGTTGCTTTTGCTCTGGACAGCCAAAGGTAGCTCTTACCTACTTGTCACTGCAAGCCACCTCTTTCTCTCTCTCTCTCTTTCTTTACTTTTCTTCCTATGCAATTCTCATTGTACAATACTTGGTAAGAACAATCATAATTAAAAGATGAAACCCTAGACTAAACTTCGTTTTCATTTACTACTCGAAAGAACCTGGGTAACAGCAAACATGTTACATTAATGCTGGGCTAAAGTAATGCTGAAAGCTCCTACGCGAGTTTTCAGCATTACTTTAGACCTGCATTAAGCTGTGATTTAAGAATTTGTCTAGATCAGAAATCGGATAACTCGAACGTCTGTTATCTCGAACTAATTTGTATGGTCCCCTGAAGTTCGAGATGTCGAAGTTCAATGTATATGAAGGTTGTGTGTGTTTGTATGGGCGCGCATTTCATTTGTGCTTCTGGTATTGCTGTGCACTTTCGTGTGTCATTTTCAAATTTCATGCCCGACATCATGACATGGCCGCGACACGCGCCAGTTTATGCAAAACGTTTAAGCCCAGTGTCAACACTGCTGATGTCCCTATATACTCTACTCCGTCGGCGATGGCTTGAACATTGGTGGAATCGAACTCTTGTCCAGTATCGTGGTTATCCAAGTAGCACTTGGTCTCCAAACCTATAGGTGCCGTTTGGTCAGGGTATGCTCTGTTTGCTTATTTACTCATAAAGATCTGGTTCTGTAGATTTGTCAGGACTAAACGTTTCTTTATGCATATGTAACTCATATATTAATATAACATTTAAGCTAATATTCATGATATTCATTTCTTACATGAGTATTCATGGAGTAAAGGGTTCAATTACAACACGGAAACCAGCACAGCAATACAATACAAGAACAGGAAGTCGCAATACATATCTTTTAAAAAGACTTGATTGATAATGAAAGCAATGTGATAGATATTGCCCAGTCTAAATAGAAAGCGATATTCTGATGTTTCTGTGAAATTAGAAAACAATTTATACCAATATTTAGTTACCAGCCCCTGAAATATACTAGGAAATAACACAGACATATCAAATAATTATACTTTAATGCTTGTACATGTGTTTAATAAGTGTATGCACCTGCAGGAAAGATATATTTAAAAGCATCAGCCAACAACGTCAGGCAATTCCTCTTCAAACAGCAGAAAGCCAGAGAAAGAGGTATATAGACGTCCGTACACAGCGTCATCTGCAGCTTCATTTTGCACAGAAACATCGTCGCCTTGTTTAAGATGTAGCAGGATAGTAATGCTGCCCTGATCATGGCGGGTGTCTGTGCCTCTCGCATACACGTGACCTTTTGCGACACCATTGACTACAACGTCGCACCACACCTCGCGATCGTTTGCTGCCAGAACAGAGGCTGATATGAGATACACGCCAGAGACAGGAGCTGTGAATACGCCATGGTTTGTGCTGTACGCATGGGATGTGTCCACATTCTCAACTTCGAAAACCAAGTTCTGGTGAGCTCCCAGGTGGTACATGTATTGTTGTCCTACAAGGGCAGAGAAGGCAACGGTGGGTCCGTTGGTGCTTGGAACTTGACGTATTCTTTGTTTACCATTGTCTGTAAGAAATGAACAATAGTTGTTCTGTTAGTGTTGGCTAACGGGTCTTCAGTGTGGAAGGTGTGCATGCAGAACAACCAAATCTAGATCCTATGTATCTAAATTGAAACAGAAACACGAGATTAATTCATATTTTTTTGTAGAGGACCTCAAGATGATGATATGTGCCAATATGAAAGCTGAGAAATTCCAGTTTAAGAGGTGATTTCTAATTTGCACACAGTTTGGATTCTGATCTGGTGCATAATTATGTGAACTTCATATGTGGTTTGTACAAGAGAGTTAATTGTAAGATTGATATGCACTAAACCTTTATTCCATAAATTTACCTTTGTATGCCTCTGTAATAGTCAATTTATGAAACCATTGTGATAAATAGAGCATTTGCCCCATAGAAGCAATGCTCTATTTATCACAATGGTTTAAAATTTAAACAATTCTGAAATTTTCCTGTTCTCTAATTAATGCTCATTTTAGGTAGATTTATTGAAAGAGGTAAGATCTAAAAAATAGCCTATGAGGAAATGGGTTAAAACAGTGTGAACAGACAGTAATTCTGAAGCAGACAACATAACAGTGAACAGGAACTTGATATCTTGCATAAGACTAACCCAGGCTATCTGCATTCCAAGATAGAGGGGGAAACCCTTAGACTGTAGAAGTCTATTATAAAGTATAACCCACAGGACAGGGCAGGGCCAAATTTAACCTCAGAACTATGATATTTACAAAATTTATAAAGATATACTAAGTAAATATATATATACACCAATTACCTAAGCTCTGGGACTTGTAGTTTTTGACAAGTAGATTTTTAAAGTATAACTACTAAGTGAACCCAACACTCTGCTAGTGCTAAAGAAAACTTAAACAACAGTCTGCTTCAAAAAACTGGCCACCCCTGGGACGGGGCCAATTTTGACCACAGGGGTATAATTTATATAACTTTTGTAGAGAATGTGAATATGATGCTATATGCCAAATATGAAAGTTGAGAACCTTCCAGTTTCAGAGGAGAAGATTTTCAAAGTTTTCACTATATGTTTCTATTGAAAACTTGACACCCCCATTATGGGGCCAATTTTGACTCCAGGAGCATAATTTATATAACTTTAGTAGAGGACCTACAGATGATGCTATGTGCCAAAGATGAAAGCTGAGAACCCTGTAGATTCAGAGGAGAAGAATTTTAAAGGTTCAAATTGTTGACGCGGGACGACGGACGACGCCGGACATCAGGCAATCACAAAAGCTCACCCTGAGCACTTTGTGTTCTGGTGAGCTAAAAAGCCTTTGTTCTACGCCTCTGTAATAGTCACTTTATGAAACCATTGTGATAAACTGAGCATTTGCTCCATAGGAGTAAATGCTCTTTTTATCACAATGGTTTCAAATCTACACAATTCTGAAATTTTCCTTGTCTCTAATTAATGCTCCTTATCAGTAGATTGATTCAAAGAGGTAGGATCTGAAAAAGCCTTTGTGATAAATAGAGCATTTGCTCACTAGGAGTAAATGCACTATTTATCACAATGGTTTCAAATCTACACAATTCTGAAATTTTCCTTTTCTCTAATTAACCCTTTCCCTCATATAAACATGTTTTCACGCATTTGCAAACAGAGTAGACCGAGATGTACCTCTTTGAATAAGCAGACAACATTTCTAACAGATAACAACCCTATCACTGCTTAGCATGACTTGACCGAAATTAGCACACAGTTTGGATTCTGATCTGACGCATACCGGTATGTGACTTTATATGTGGTTTGTATATGAGTTAATTTACTCCTATGGAGCGAATGCTCTATTTATCACAATGGTTTGAAATCTACACAATTCTGAAATTTTCCTTTTCTCTAATTAATGCTCCTTATCAGTAGATTTATTCAAAGAGATAGGATCTGAAAAAAGCCTTTGTGATAAATACAGCATTTGCTAACCATTGTGATAAATAGAGCATTTGCTCCATAGGAGTAAATGTTCTATTTATCACAATGGTTTCAAATCTACACAATTCTGAAATTTTCCTTTTCTTTAATTAATGCTCCTTATAATTAGATTTATTCAAAAAGGTAGGATCTGAAAAAAGTCTTTGTGATAAATAGAGCATTTGCTAACCATTGTGATAAATAGAGCATTTGCTCCATAGGAGTAAATGTTCTATTTATCACAATGGTTTCAAATCTACACAATTCTGAAATTTTCCTTTTCTATAATTAATGCTCCTTATCATTAGATTTATTCAAAGAGGTAGGATCTGAAAAAAGCCTTTGTGATAAATAGAGCATTTGCTCCATAGGAGTAAATGCTCTATTTATCACAATGGTTTCAAATCTACACAATTCTGAAATTTTCCTTTTCTCTAATTAATGCTCCTTATCAGTAGATTTATTCAGAGGTATAATAGTCACTTTATGAAACCATTGTGATAAATAGAGCATTTGCTCCATAGGATTAAATGCTCTATTTATCACAATGGTTTCAAATCTACACAATTCTGAAATTTTCCAAGAGGTAGGATCTGAAAATAGCCTGTGAGGGAATGGGTTAAAAACAGTGTGAACAGACAGACATTAATTCTGAAGCAGACACCTTTATAGAGTTTTGACCAGGAACTTGCCCTCTCCAGCGATTACATAACACAGATGGAGTATCTGCAGTCCTTCTAGCTCAGAGGAACCTTTGTAGTGTAAAAGTCTATTTTAAAGTATAACCAACAGGGCATGGCCAATTTTAACCTCAGAACTATGATATTAACCAATGTCAATAAGGTATACTAAGTAATTCTATACACCAAATATCTAAGCTCTGTGACATGTAGTTTTTGACAAGAAGATTTTTGAAGTTTTCCCCATGCCTAACCTAAGTGAGCCCAACATTCTGCTACTTGTACAGAAAACAACAGTCAGCTAGAGAAAACTGGCCACCCCTGGGACCGTGGCAGGGCCAATTTTGACTCCAGGGACATAATTTATATAACTTTTGTAGAGGACCTATAGGTGATGCTATGTGCCAAAGATGGAAGCTGAGAACCCTGTAGATTCAGAGGAGAAGACTTTTAAAGGTTCAAATTGTTGACGGTGCACGACGCACAACAAACGCCGACAGACATCAGGCGATCACAAAAGCTCACCCTGAGCACTTTGTGCTCTGGTGAGCTAAAAAAAAGCATGCGGATGTTTAATACAAGACGAAAGTAACGCAGAGTGAACTTTCTGCATTGTTCTACCACATGACTCTACGACCCACAATTAGACTTTTTTGGTGGTTGCATTAGAGAGGCGATACTGTGCAACATTCTCTTATATGAAAATGTAGCAAAGATAAACGTAAAATGTCAGGTTATCCGTGGTTATTCCGTCAGGTGATTCATGTGGTAACTGGGTATCATAAACATTTATTTATCAACGCTGAATTTTCAGAGTGACATAGCCCATCAGTGTGTAACCTAGAGTCCACACAGTATGAAAGGCTTAAAGTTGCTAGAGGGGTTTGAATGACACACAGTGTAGACCCTGATCAGAGTACCACTGTAGGACCTGGGACCAAATGCCAGCCCATGCATGTCCCGCAATCAAAGGGTTTAATTACCATTTAAGTTATCAAACTAGAATACTTTATGTAAATGGTAATAGATGCAATATGTAATCATGATATCCGTACGTACAACTAAGTAAATGTTCCTGTCTCTCATCTGTAAGCTTGACATCTGGAGCGGCTGCATCTATCCCTGTCTCATTCCCACTGTCATTAACTCGTTCTTCAAGATTCCTTTCTAGCTTGTCTATGACTGCTGCTTGACGCTCTATAGTTGCCTCCAGCTCTTCTATTTGTTTCTGTTGTATCCCGTTGTCCTCTTCTAGACGGGTTACACGGTGTACTAACTGCAATATCAGGTCTCTATCAGATATATCCACGATGTCGTTTGCAGGCGGTGGAATTTCTTTACCATGAACTAACAAACAAATAGCAAACCACAACAAGAAATATTTCAACATGGTGATTCAAACATGTGTTCCTTTCAAACTACGAGTTTCATATGTAAGCACAATTTGTTAAAGGTAATGTGCCAATGCTACATACTATGAGTTTGTACTGGTTTCAGTACATAAACAAATGCACAACTTTATGCCAAAGGACGCCAGCAAACTGGATTGTTGGGTCTGGTAGAAACTGTACTCAGATCTATTGTGATTCTATAAGCACACATTGGAGACCCTGATCAGAGGGCACCTACAGGGGTTGTCTGATCTTGGTCCACCCTGTTTGCAAAGGTATAAAACTATATTTATGTGACGGAAATGAATAATTGCATCATTTAGTTTGACTGGACAACAGACTGTTAAATACAGTTGAACCTCATCAGCTTGAATTATTAGTACAGCAATGAGAACATTTTAGGCAGGTGGATGCTTAATACAGAATGAAAGTCATGCAGAAAACTGTAAAACTTTCATCCTATATTAAGCTATCACTAGTCTAAAAGACAGACCAGTAGTAATTCTTATTTAAGAGTTACTGTAGTTCATGAAATATAGAGATATGGAAATAATTATTTAAGTCTGTAGCTGTTACAACGACCTTTAAAGATGGCGTCAAATGCTAAGATAAGAGAGTGGCATATTTAGCCAGTGTCTTATCATTATCTCGAGTGAGAAAGGTGGCAAAATTGTTCTTTTACCTTTATACTGTTTATAGTGCATAACATGTACCCTAACAAGAGGGCCAAGATGGCCCTTAATCGATGACCTGATTACCATAGATTTAAGATTATAGCTGGGTGGTCCCAGGATGGGGCCAATATTGACCTAAGGGAACAATGTTGATAGTAGTTCATGAGCAGTGGTTCTGGAGAACAAGTTCAAAGAGTTAGAATATTGATTTTATCAAGACAATCATTCTGACCAATGAAGATTGTGATAAAAATGTGACCTCTAGAGTGTTTTTCTAAGAATTGACCTAGTGACCTATTTTTATCCCACCCGACCATGATTAAACTCAACCTTGATATCATCAAGACAAACATTCTGAGCAAATTTGAGGAAGATTTGGTTTAAAATGTGGCTTCCAGCTGGGCTAAAAATGTGACCTCCAGCTTGTTCACAAGGTTTTCCAACTATTTGACATAGTGACCTAGTTTTTGACCAAACGTAACCCACTTTCAAAGTCATCCAATATTTTATCAAGACAATCATTATGACGGTTTCCTGAAGACTGAACAAAAAAATGTGACCTCTAGAGTGTTCGCAGGGATTTTTCTACTATTTTACCTAGTTGTTGACCCCACATGACCCACTTTCATCCTTATCTAAGAGTCTATCGGGACAATCATTCTAAGTTTCATGAAGATTGGACAAAAAATGTGACCACTAGCTTGTTCACAAGGTTTTTCTACTGTTTGACCTAGTGACCTAATTTTACCCCACGTGACCCACCTTCAAACTTCTAAGATTCTATCAAGGCAATCATTCTGATTAAGTTTCAGGAAGATTGGACAAAAAATGTGACCGCTAGAGTATTCAGAGGGTTTTTCCACTGATTGACCCAGTTTTTGACTCCACGTGACCAACTTTCAAACTCGTCGGAGATGTTATTAAAACAATCATTCTGATAAATTTCATAAAGATATGGCTGAAAATGTGACCTCTATAGTGTCCACAAGGTTATTCTTCTATTTGACCTGGTGACCTAGTTTTTCACCCCACATCACCCACTTTCGAACACCTTGGATATTTTATTAGGACAATCATTCTGACATGAAGATTGTGCTGAATATGTGACATCAAGAGTGTTCACAGGATTATTCTATTTAACCTCGTGACCTAGTTTTTGACCCCGCCTGACCCAGTTTCTAACTCTTCCAAGACTTTATCAGGACAGTCATTCTGAAGTTTTATGAAAAGTAGGCTTAAAATGTGACCTCTAGAGTGTTCACAAATCACAAGGTTATTCTACTATTTTACCCGGTGACCTAGTTTTGACCCCACATGACCAACTTTCGAACTCATCTGAGATTTTATCAGGACAATCATTCTGACAAAGTTTCATGAATATTGTGCTGAAAATGTTACCTTTAGAGTGCTCACAAGGTTATTCCATTATTTGACCTGGTGACCTAGTTTTTGAACCCACATGACACTTTCGAGCTCGTCCAAGATTTTATTAAGACAATCGTTCTGAGTAAGTTTCATGAAGATTGGACAAACATTGTGACTGTTGGGAGTGTTCACTAGCAAATTGTTGACGATGCACGCCGGACATTCTAGTCTCCCAAAAGCTCACCCTGAGCTTTGTTAAGGTGAGCTAAAAACAGACAAACTGGCAAATAGAGCAAACCCCTAATGCTACTTCAGGAGCTATTTGAATTTACACATTTTGCTATTTTGTCAGTCTAATTCAAAGTTATCAAGATGGTGTCAGATTGACTTATTCATCTTTAAAACTAATGAAGAGGGGGCAACGACGATGTAGGACAATATAGTCTCCATTCCTAATCACTGCAGATAGATTACACCATCAATATTCATGACAAACATTATGACTATATGAATATTAATTAACTTGCTTTGTATGGACAAGGGGTATGTGACCATGGAAGAAACTGTAGAAAAATATCATAAGCAAACGGAGCACACCCATAGCAGACAGCTCTTACAGGGACATTCTGCTTTTGGTCTTATCTGTTCGCATAGGTGACAAAACGCGTCTCTATAGAGTAACCCGGTACTCAATGAATATATGAAATAATGACATCATGAATATTAAATGATTGATTTTTCATAATTGTACTATGAACTAGGAATCTTTTTATATGGTGCTCCCTGTATGACTGTTGTTTTCACTTTTTTATAATTGCAGAAACTGTAGAATCAGATTTATATTATTTCAAAAGCAACCAGAGCAGATCCTACAGGAACCATCTGATCTGGGTCTACTCTGCTTGCAAATGTTCAAAAAGGGTGTATAGATTTACGGATTAAAGGGGTAATGAGAAGCATGAGGTGACTAGGTGTCATGATATAAGTGATCAATACCATAGTATAGTGAAATTCACCAGCTGAGGACGAGACAAGACAACGGATGACACCCAATACTTTGTATGTACCCAGTCAGCCGATTTTCAGATATGGGTGTCCCTTCTTGAGTTTAGGGTGCATGACCTATTTAACCCTTTACTCCATAAATATTCATGTAAGAAATAATGACATCATGAACATTATTTTGAATATTTATCATAACTCATGGACACTAGAATTTTTGGCCATGGCAAAAACTGTAGAATCAAAACTACTGGTATATATTATATCATGAGCAAAGAGAGCAGACTCTGATCAGACATTTCCTGCAGGAGCCATCTGATCTGGGTCTACTATGTTGATGAGACAGTTCCCACAGGAGCTATCTGATTTGGGTCTACTATGTTGATGAGACAGTTACTACAGGAGCTATCTGATCTGGATCTACTATGTTGATGAGACAGTTACTACAGGAGCCATCTGATCTGGGTCAACTATGTTGATGAGACAGTTCCTACTGGATCTACTATGTTTGCAAAGGCATCAAATTGATGGAGTAATTTTATTTAGAAAGTTTGCAACATCAAACTCGGTTGTCAGCCTTTAAAGCTACAAGAAATTTGTACATGTACACGACAAAATAAAATCATACAAAATAGTCTTTACAATGTGTTTATTTAATCATACAATGTTCCATGTTTGAATATGTCATTACAATATGTTTATAAAATGCCAGTTGAAACATCATATATCTAGATAATATAGACATATACATATACATGTAGTTAAAATGTGGGACAATTCAAAACCTTTTTTAAAACTAGAACTGTAAGCCAAAGGCTAACGAATACCCCCCACCTGTCTGCTTGTCAGAACACCTATCATCAATCTGAACATAAATTATGTACATACAGAAACGTGAAGAGATTTAAAAACAATACATGCCCCAACCCAATTTATGTAATAAAAATGAAGAATAATTCTTAGAAATAAGACCCTTTCATGAGGTTTTTGTCAAATCCAAAGTTCTAAAGCTAGGTACCTTTTCAGAAAAACATTAAGTTCAAGGACCATAACTCTGACAAAAATTATTCAACCAGACCGATATTTGAACTTAAGCTGTACCTCATCTAGATTTATTTTTATGTCAAATATGAAGTTAATATCTGCAACCACTTCCAAAGAAAGACCGGAAAACTGAAAATTTGACAAAAAATTAAAGTTCAAGGGCCATAACTCTGGCAAAAATTATTCAACCAGACTGAGATTGGGAATTAAGCTGTAAATCATGTAGAGTTAGCTTTATGCCAAATATAAAGTTAATATCTGCAACCACTTCCAAGAAAAGTCCGGAAAACTGAAAATTTGACAAAAAATAAAAGTTCAAGGGCCATAACTCTGGCAAAAATTATTCAACCAGACTGAGATTGGGAATTAAGCTGTAAATCATGTAGAGTTAGCTTTATGCCAAATATACAGTTAATATCTGCAACCACTTCCAAGAAAAGTCCGGAAAATCCCAAATTTGAAGAAAAAAATTAAAGTACAAGGGCAATAACTCTGGAAATAATTATTCAACCGGACTGAGATTGTAACATAAGCTGTAACTTATACAGATTTAGCTTTGTACTAAATATAGAGTTGATATCTGGAGTCACTTCCATAAAAAGTCCAGAAAACCGGAAAACATTGGTACGGGACTAAAAAGGGGAGATAACTCCTGAAGTAGTGGTCCGATCATAACGGAAATATGCGGTGCACAGGTTTATATGGTCATATGGCTATATATGAACTTTCAACAAAATTGAAGCAAAACTGTAGAAGAAGAAGGCCGGACAAAATTGTGTCCACGGACGGACAGACGGACAACCTGATTCCAGTATACCCCCCCCCAAACTTCGTTGTGGGGGGTATAATAAGATGGACATGATGACCCAGTACTGCTTATCTTGTTATAGGCCAAGTTATCGGTTATGTACCAATATTGCTCAGGCCACTGTAATTCACTTTGATTCAGAAATTTAACCCTTTACTCCATCCATATCCATGTAAGAAATATTACCACCAAAGCAGAAACGGTAGAATCACTTCTAAATTTACATATTATTCCATAAGCAGAAAGAGCAGGCCCTAATCAGATGAAACCTACAGGAGCCATCTGATCTGGATCTACTCTGTTTGCAAAGACGTAAGAAGGCATATTTATGGAGTAAAGTTCATTTAAATCTATCTAAGCTCCCCATGACAGCCATTTGAAACCATATACATGTAACATTTTGTAAATAATTTAGATAGAAGACTATTCAAGACTTAAACATCATTCCAGTGATCCCATCCAGTCATTTAACCCTTTACTCCATGAATATTTATGTAAGAAATAATGATGTCATGGAAATAATGATGTCATTCTTATAATACATATGAACACACAATATTTTGGCCAAAGAAAAAACTATAGAATAAGACCTATATTGATTTATAAGCAAACAGAGCAGGAGCTGTCTGATCTGGGTCTACTCTGTTTGCAATGGTGTTGAAAGACACATTTATGGAGTAAGGGTTAATGGTATTATTTCTTAAAATATATTACATGTATTAGCTACTGTGTGACTTATGTATGAGGCAGACCTGACACATTTGTGTAGCTTTAACCATTTCCCTGTTCTATGTTCCAAACTTCAATACCTACTGAATATTCATTAGCAAAATAGTTACAAAGAAATATGGAAGGTGGAACATTGTAGACATTTTGGGAGGCAAATAAACAGATCTATCAAATTCTATAAGCAAACAGAGCAGACCTTGATCAGACGGCTCCTCTAGGAGCCGTCTGATCTGGGTCTACTCTGTTTGCAAATGCGTGAAAACACGTTTATATGAGGGAAAGGGTTAAAAGAGAACCTCTTGAGGATCATTTCTGTGAAGTTTGAACCTTTCTCTCATGAATTTTTATACAAGAACTCATGTCTTCATGAATATTCATTAATTTAATAATTCTTATAATGGCCAATGAACAGAGCAGGTTATTGCCATTGCAGAAACAGTAAGATCAGATCTATATAATTCTATAAGCAAACATAGCAGACCCTGATCAGACATGTCTTCAGGAGCTGTCTGATCTGGGTCTATTCTGTTGCAAAGGCGTGGAAAGGTGTAAACATGAAGGAAAGAATTAAGACCATATCAGTTGAGATAACAATTTCTGTGTTGAATATTCATGTAAGAAATAATTATATCATGAATATTTATTTGCTATTTTTTTTATAAGGGCATATGTCACATGAACTTCAGGCAAGTGTAGAAACTGTAGTCAGATCCAGGGTTACAGATAAGGGTTTGATGCAATTGGGTATTTACTCCTTGAGTTTTTACAGAATTGGGTATTTGCAATTTTTAAAGGGTATTGGCAATATTCGTAATTGGGTATTATTCATATTCTCATTAGGTATTCTAAATTATTTTGCCTTTTGCTATATTTATTTACTTTGTGTTACTCATTGTTTTGAAAAACAATTGCTTTTTCCACAATTTTAATTGGGTAAATACCCCAATACTCCCCTTATCTGTAACTCTGGTCAGATCTATTAAAATTTCATGAGCAAACCCTAATCCGCCGTCTGATATGGGTTTACTCTCTTTGCAAAGGTTTGAAAAAGTTTTAATATGAGGGAAAAGGGTTAAAAATGATACATTTGAATAAGGGTATGGAAAACATTGCAAGCCAAAACCAGGTATCACATTTACATAGAACTATATGGTCAGGATCACTACCCATCAGCATCTATTGTAGTCTTTATCAAACCTGGCAGGCAGTGTTGACCCAGATCAGACACCCCATATATTCCTTTTTCACAATTCACAACTCATTTCAAGTGTCCAGGTTTTTCGAGCCGAATTGTTCTATTGTTTTCACTACAAGGTTCAAGTGATCGAAGAATGAATTAACACCTGTTCTAAGTGAACGAGCCTCTAACGCTTCAAAGTGGCTGAAAAATAATTACAAGAAAATATTGCAAAAAAGATCACTGATGCATGGAAATTAACCCTTTTCCTGTTAAATATTCAAGATAAAAATAATGATACCATGAATATTTATTAACTGAATTCAAATAATGGCATTTGTTCACAAGAATCTTAAGTATTAGATACTATAGTCAGACCAATATAACTTCATAAGCAAACAGAGCAGACCCTGACTAGATGGCTCCTATAGGAGCTGTCTGGTCTGGGTCTACACTGCTTTAAAAGGTATAAAAAGCATTTATAAATATGAGGGAAAGAGTTAAATATATACCAAAGAAAGGGATATTTTTGTACATATATTTCTTTTTTGTCATCAAACTTTGTAATCAATTGTAATCAGCAAAATCTGTGGTAATCTGCATGAATATCCAAATTATATAAAGGGTATATAATTTAGCAACCAAATATTAACATGAGAGCCTTTGACCCTTTCCCTCATGAATATTCATAAGAAAAATAACGAATACCTGAATACTGATCAGCTGAACTTTATAATGGCATCATGAACAAAGAAATTTTAGACAAAGGCAGAAGCTGTAGAATCAGATTTTAATAATTACCGGTACTTCACAAGCAAACA
This sequence comes from Azorinus chamasolen, assembly GCA_963576725.1. Lineage (NCBI taxonomy): Eukaryota > Metazoa > Mollusca > Bivalvia > Cardiida > Solecurtidae > Azorinus > Azorinus chamasolen. Next base: position 64,777,785 of record OY755247.1, on the reverse strand, counting down.
AGGCAGACCCTGATCAGACAGTTAATACATGGGTTGTCTGATCTGGGTCTATTCTGTCAAAAAGGCGATTCTATGGGAGGGGGGGGGGGGTGTTTAAGGGTTAAAAGCAGAACGGTTACTCCATGAATATCCATGAAAGTAATGTTAACATCATAAATATTATTAATTAGATTTTAATATTTTTATTAACACATAACTAGAGTTTGTTTTTGAGAAAAACACATGTCTCCCCCCGGTACCCCGCCCCCGCACCCATAAGAGGAATGAACGTTGTAACCAAGAGATACATAGATACATATAGATTGGTTGTGCATCACATACAGATTGGTTATCTGTAAACTTTTGTAGACATCTATAAACACTAGTTTTCCCTATAAATTTCATAATTGAAAAAAATCCAAACTTCTGTCAAAATTGGTGCAGCCCATATTCCAATCCACATGACCATCCTCACATATAACTGGTTCATATGTAAAAGTTTGAATGAAAACTCTTACACAGTATAGGAGGAGTTAGCTGCACAAGACTTTTTCGCTATTACTCAATATAAGGAAAATCTCCAAAGGGTCATAACTTCTGTCAAAATTGTTGCAGCCAAAATTCTAAACCTCATGACCATCCTCACATATAGCTTGTTCATATGTAAAAGTTTGAAGTAAATCCCTCAAATAGTGTAGGAGGAGTTAGCTGCACAAGATATTTTCGCTATATATTCTATACAAGGAAAATCGAGTTTGCGAACAAGATTTTTTCGCTATAAGGAAAAACTACAAATCGCCATAACTTCTGTCAAAATTGTTGCAGCCAAAATTCCAAACCACATGATCATCCTCACATATAGCTGGTTCATATGTAAAAGTTTGAAGTAAATCCCTCAAATAGTGTAGGAGGAGTTAGCTGCACAAGATATTTTCGCTATATATTCTATATAAGGAAAAAATACAAAGGGCCATAACTTCTGTGCAGCCAAAATGCCAAACCACATGACTATCCTCACATATAGCTGATTCATATGTAAAAGTTTGAAGGAAATCCCTCTAATGGTGTAGTAGAAGTTAGCTGCACAAGAATTTTAACAGGCAGCACAAGATTTTTTCGCTATATATTCTATACAAGGAAAATCGAGTTGGCGCACAAGATTTTTTCGCTATAAGGAAAAAACTACAAAGGACCATAACTTCTGTCAAAATTGTTGCAGCCAAAATTCCAAAGGAGTTAGCTGCAAAAGATTTTTTAGCTATATATTCTATATAAGGAAAAAATACAAAGGGCCATAACTTCTGTCAAAATTGTTGCAACCAAAATTCCAAACCACATGACCATCCTCACATATAGCTGATTCATATGTAAAAGTTTGAAGGAAATCCCTCTAATGGTGTAGGAGGAGTTAGCTGCACAAGAATTTTAACAGACAGACGGACAGACAGAAAGCACAACATCAATATGTCTCCCTGCCCTAAAGGGGGGAGACATAATTTTGTTCCCAAAGCCAGAAACTGGGAGCTGTTCATTCAGGGTCCATTCTGTTTGCAACGGCATAGAAAAGCACATGCACTTGGGGAGTTAAGGGATTACTATAGTAATGCAGTTACCATCTGTGAAGAAGAGCCATAATTTGACTAGATCTTTTATCCATGAATATCTATTAGAAATAAGGAATATATGAATATTAACTAGAGGTTTTTGTCACAAAAACGGATGTATCCCCTCTAATAAAAACAATAAGTAAAGGGAAATCACTAAAAATGTTATGGACTTGATGAATGATACTTCCCCTCATTATGCGCTTTCAACACCACATTTTTTCAAGAAGAAAATGATAACAGCTAATAACTCCAAAAATATTGATAACAGAGTTATAGCCCTTGTGCATGACACTTACTTTCATCATGCTCTTTCCATAAGTAAAATGTCATTCCAATAGCATCAGTTAAACAGGAGCTATTGATCGGCTAAAAAATGTAACAAAGGGCAATAACTCCAAAGTATTGAAGCCAGAGTTATGGCCCTTGTTCATGACACTTTCTATCATCACGCTGTTTCCATGTATGAAGTTTCAATACGATGGCAAGAGCCATGTAGGAGTTAACGTCCGGACAAGAAAGCGTTAAACAAATGTACAATGGGCAAAAACTCTAAATTTATTGAAGCCTGAGTTAAGGATCTTATGCATGACACTTTCTCTTATCACGATCTTTCCATATATGAAGTTTCAATCCAATGGCATGAGCCATATAGGAGTTAATGGACAAAAAAGTGTGATTTTTTTTACAAGGGGCAATAACTCCTATATTAGTGAAGCCAGAGTTATGGACCTTGTGCATGACACTTCCTATCATTATGCTCTTTCCATATATGAAGTTTCAATCAACTGGCATCAGGCATATTGAAGTTATCGTCTGGACAAAAAGTGTGACGGACAGATGGACGACGGGCGGACAGACAGACAGACAACTCTCACGAAAACAATATGTCTCCCCCATATAGATATGGGGGGGGGGGGGGGAAGACATAATTAACTGCATTTTTATAACGGTATTATGAACAAAGGTATTTTGACCATGGAAAAAACTGTAGAACTGCATATGCAAACAAAGTAGACCTTGATCAGATGGCTTCTATGAGAGTACATGTAGTTTGACCTGGGTCTACTTTGTTTGCAAATTAGGCATAAACAAGCTTATGTATGGAGTAAAGGGTTAGTAATACAAAAATATAATTCTTATACTCAATATATATATATATATATAAGCTGATGCTCCATATACAATTTGTAATCATTTCCTTTGAACAAATATCTTACGGAATTATTTTTTTCACGAAAAAAGAAGCAATTAGAATTGTGTAGTTTTCAAATCAATTGTGACATTGATTTATCACAACGTTTTTTTCAAAAGTGAATTTTACAGAGGTGTTAAAAGGCAACAATATAAGGTGGTCAATATAAAATTTTCCTTTTTTCAATTAAATGCTCCTTTTCAGCAGATTTATTAAAAGAGGTTGGGTCTAAAAATAGTGGCTGGCCTATGAGGGAATGGGTTATAAATGATGATAAAAAAGACAACATACACATGAAGAGCAGAGTCTTTTAAAGTCAGTGTCTTCTTTGTTCCGCCTCTCTTTGGCTCAGGGTCGACACTGAGTGATGTGTAACATATCTCTGCCTCCCTAGGTGTACCAAAAGGCACCTGTAAATCCCTAGGAGTGTTGTTAAGGCAAATGCATGTGTAAATAGATATTTTCCCCTCTTTACCTGGTGAGAATATTCATATAAAAACAAATGATATCATGAATATTTTACAGGTAGCTGAATTTTGATAATGGTATATGAACACAGGATTTTGTTTTTCCGAGGCAGAAACTGTAGAATCAGATGATGAGATCTATATTGTTATGTAAACAAACTGGGCAGAACCTGATCAAAAGCATCCTATAATGTGTTTTTTAAAAACATCCCATAACTTCTGAAATAATACTGTTTGGAAAAGTTTGAGAAACGTTTTCCCTAAACAACATAAATATATTGGAAAACGCATTTGCGAGCTAACATTTCACTAGTAATTTCATGTTCTAGAACAAAATATTATTCTGATAATGCGAACACGATATAGAACCATTCAGAACATCTCTGGTTACCATTCAAAATACCACATAGTAGTTGAAATTGATATGGAACTAAAATACACAGTAGGTTTGTTTTAAACCCATGCGAATAACATCAGAAATATCAAACATCTGCAATTTAAAAGTGATTATTTCTAATATTACATTGTAACAATCATCTGCAATTTAAAATGATATTTTTTTAGTTATTTCCATACCCTACTCCTGATTTATCCTTTACCTCATACTCAATGTACATCATATAACATGAATAGTAAATTCTTGATAAATATATTTAGGGTATATTATGAGGTCCCAGTTAAAAAAAACTAGAACTATCACTAAAGGTGATGAATACCCCCACACGGCAGCCTTGATTGCAAATCCAAGTTTTGAACATGTTACAGGACCAAATAACAAAAATACCCAAAGTTCAAATAGAGAAAATTCTGTAATTTATGCCAAGTATCAAGTGAATCAGGTTGAAATTGAAGGAGGAGTTCTAAGTACAAGATTTTGCCTGCCAATTTCAAGGCCAAAGGTCAAGGTCACAGAGACCTGAAATTTGTGTCTTGCACATCTACTACTCCTGAGTAACATTTATGCCAAGTATTAAGTAAATCAGGTTGAAAGTGAAGGAGGAGTTCAAAGTACAAGATTTTGCCTGCCAATTTTAAGACCAATTTCAAGGCCAAAGGTCAAGGTCAAGGTCACAGAGACCTGAAATTTGTGTCTTGCACATCTACTACTCCAGAGTAACATTTATGCAAAGTATCAACTGAATCAGGTTGAAATTGAAGGAGGAGTTCAAAGTACAAGATTTTGCCTGCAAATATCATGACCAATTTCAAGGCCAAAGGTCAAGGTCAAGGTCACAGAGACCTGAAATTTGTGTCTTGCACATCTACTACTCCTGAGTAACATTTATGCCAAGTATCAAATGAATCAGGTTGAAAGTGAATGAGGAGTTTGCCGTACAAGATTTTGCCTGCCAATTTTAAGACCAATTTCAAGGCCAAAGGTCAAGGTCACAGAGATTCTAAATTTGTGACTTGCACATCTACTACTCCTGAGTAACATTTATGCCAAGTATCAAGTGAATCAGGTTGAATGTAAGGAGGAGTTCAAAGTACAAGATTTTGCCTGCCAATTTCAAGACCAAAGGTCAAGGTCAATGTCACAGAGACCTGAAATTTGTGTCTTGCACATCTACTACTCCTGAGTAACATTTATGCCAAGTATCAAGAGAATCAGGTTGAAATTGAAGGAGGAGTTCAAAGTACAAGATTTTGCCTGCCAATTTCAAGACCAATTTCAAGGCCAAAGGTCAAGGTCAAGGTCACAGAGACCTGAAATTTGTGTCTTGCACATCTGCTACTCCTGAGTAACATTTATGCCAAATATCAAGTGAATCAGGTTGAATGTGAAGGAGGAGTTCAAAGTACAAGATTTTGCCTGCCAATTTCAAGACCAATTTCAAGGCCAAAGGTCAAGGTCAAGGTCACAGAGACCTGAAATTTGTGTCTTGCACATCTACTACTCCTGAGTAACATTTATGCCAAGTATCAAGTGAATCAGGTTGAAATTGAAGGAGGAGTTCAAAGTACAAGATTATGCCTGCCAATTTCAAGACCAATTTCAAGGCCAAAGGTCAAGGTCAAGGTCACAGAGACCTGAAATTTGTGTCTTGCACATCTACTACTCCTGAGTAACATTTATGGCAAGTATCAAGTGAATCAGGTTGAATGTGAAGGAGGAGTTCAAAGTACAAGCTTTTGCCTGCCAATTTCAAGACCAATTTCAAGGCCAAAGGTCAAGGTCAAGGTCACAGAGACCTAAAATTTGTGTCTTGCACATCTACTACTCCTGATTAACAATTATGCCAAGTGTCAAGTGAATCGGGTTGAAACTGAAGGAGGAGTTCGCCGTACAAGATTTTGCAGACAGACCGACCGACCGCTCGACCGACCGACAGGCTGATTCCAGTATACCCCCCCTCAAACTCTGTTTGTGGGGGTATAAAAACTTAATTTTTCATTATCCTTTGCCAAAATGGTTAACATATATTTTACGAAAGCCATTGTGTCAAACTGAATTCCAATACATAATTATTAGAAGCAACTCCAAAACACACACAGTCAAAAAGGTTTTACACAAAATCAGCAGCACACCCTCAGGGATGCAGCTGTACTTGTTCTGAGGGTCCCAAGGCTTCAAAATTACATCAGGGACACTTTTGACAGACCCACTTCAGTCGATTTGAAAACCCAATTAATATATTCATTGCATTGTACAGAAATCGGAGACTGGCCGAATGTGTCCGTTGATCTCCATGTATAATCAGTTTTAAGTTTCGGTCTCTCATAAAGTTTGCAGCTTTCTTTAGGATTTAGCAGCATTCATTATACCCTTGATATATAACTGATATTGTAACTATTGGAAAATGGACTGTAAGCATTATTTTAAAGACATGAACAGTGCACAACTTTTGGTATTGATTGATTTATATGAAAAATGGGCAGAATATATCATCAACCCTTTCCTTGTTTAATTTATTCCAAATTTCAATACCTACTGAATTCATGGACAAAATAGTTCAAATGAAATGTGGAAGGTGGAACATTGTAGCCATTTTAGACACTAAAGAAACAGATCTATCAAATTGAATTAGCAAACAGAGCCGACCCTGACCAGATGGCTCCTGTAGGGGTCATCTGATCTGGGTCTACTCTGTTTGAAAATGTGTAAAATGGTGGTGTGCAGTGGTCTAGTGGTAACGCACTTGACTATCAGTCCGGAGGTCCGGGGTACAAATCCCGGTCCCTCCCAGAAATTTCAGAGATGCTTTTCCGTGTGTCTCTCCCACTCGCACCTCCTCTCCACCCAGGGGTTAAAATGGGTACCTGTGAGGGACCTGGGTCACTCGCCGGTATGATTGCGCCATATGTTAGCAGTGCTCAATATTGTATGCCAATGACTCAATGACCTGGGGAGTAAATGTACAGTCTGCCGAGTCGGCTGAGCAGTCATTCGGACTGAAAGTAGACTATAACTAGGTACTTTACTTTTTTTACTTTTTATAAAATGTTTTTATATGAAAGAAAGGGTTTTAAAAACAAACTAGTGTTTTATTCCACTACGGACTTCTAAAATGTGTCATTTATAGACACTGCCTTTAACCCTTTCCCTCATTTTCACGCATTTGCAAACAGAGAGGAGCCGTCTGATCAGGGTCTGCTCTGTTTGCAATTGGAATTTGAAAGATGTTTCTTTACCTTCTAAAATGGCTACAATGTTCCATGTTTCATATTTCAATGTAAATATTTTATCCATGAATATTCAGTATATAACAAGGTATTTCAATTTGGAATAAACATAGAACAGGGAAAGGTTTAAAAGGTGTACATACACAATTGTATACACAGAGTAAAGGGTTAATCAACTGTATATGATTAGGGTTAATAGACACTCAGAAATATGCAAACAGTATAAACCTATACCAGTCACCCATGTCAGAATAGTAGTACCACTGTGGTATAGTGGCTAGCCTATGAAAAGGGCCATAACTCTTGAAAGTGTATTAGGCAACCTACTATTGTTTGAACACCAGACATTATACCTTGACGTCACAAACATTGGGGTCTGTCTGCACTGCTTCAAGGGAGTCTATAAATATATACTAAGAAAAAGATATATATATACATATATATACTATAATACTTTCAACTGCGCCTGATGATATGGTGAAACGCGTCACTCATTGTTAACGTAGTAATTAAACAGTTTTATAGCCATATAACATCATTTGTCGTATTTTAACATAGATCTACTATATAATATATTATATATAATAGTGTAGTCTCCCATTGGGCAGTGTTTTGTTTTTTCACTTTTGGGGGGAATGGTGGCGGGGCCCTTTGATAGGGGAAAATGCATCGTGAGAGCAAAATAGGGGGAATTAAATATAACAATGTACAAGTAACATGAGAGATATTTCTATCTTTACTGTAATACAGTAAAAACCTTATCACAGAATCTTAAGATCAGATAAGTTTTATTTAACATCGGCAAGATATATAACAAGCAACATAAGCCCTAATTGGGCTTTTGAACCGACAAAATGACAATACATACATAGTGATAGCACATAGTCATAATCAACATAATCTTAAAACATAAATCTAATTTAAAGACAGGTTAAAAATTATATGAGTTAACCATGATACTAAGAATGCTCTAAAACTATATCAGAGAACAAGTGAAATCCTTCTAAAGTGCAAACAGACTTATTATATCACAAATGTATCAATTATAAATATCACAAAGATGGCCTGATAAGTTATGTATTTAAGTGACTATGTAATTGAAAAATTCAAAATCAGTGAAAACCAAAGCTCAGCAAAGAAAAGGAATATTCAGTAATCATAGACAACACACTATTAAAACATAAATACATGTATACAGTTTAAAACAAGCTGAATATGAATTAACCATAATACTAAGAATGATCTAATACTATATAAGAGCTGAAGCAAGTAAGATCACTTTAAATTGCACACAGCCTCAAATTATAAAAGATATCACAAGGATGGCAAGATAAGCTATATGTATTTAGTGCTAAATCAATGAAAACAAAGCTCAGCAAAGAAAAAGGAAATTCAATAGAGACCAGACCTCTGTGTAACATTGAATAAATACAAGGAGAGTAATATATTATTTCACATAATGAGGAAGGGTTCTTACGCATTGTGTGCCCCCTATCTATTCTTCTGACTCGAATATCAAAAGCATGCTTATACAGTAAGTTAATGTCTCTGTTTTTCCCAAAATATTTCAATAATTCTGTTGACATCTGTGTCATTTAAATTGGAGGGGAATATTTTTCCAAATAGGGGAAAAATATATACTTTTCCAGGAGGGGAATGGGGCCCATTATCGCCCCCCCCCCCCCCCCCCCGCAAGAAAAAACAACAAAAAACAAAACAACAAAAAACACACTGCCCTTGGAGCGACACAGACCGCTATGGTCACAAAAGCCAGCTGGCACAGCCAAACAAATGACTGATAGATACACATGCACTGTAAAACCGGAATTCTAGTAGAGAAGGTTTAGATACTTTTAGGCTGGTGGCTTAATGCACCAGTAACTCCTGAAGCTTTCTGCAAGACTTTCATCCTGCATTAAGCTGCCAACTGTCTCCAAGACCGATATTTATACTAAATTTAGCGTCCAGTTTAGAGGGGTTTTACTGTATATGAAATGAAAATGGGGATGGAAATGTGCTGTTGGCATAAAGTTATATCGAGGATAATTATCAACCCCATCATAGTTTTATCTGTTGTTTCAAAGGATACATTGTCAGCTTATCAGTCATTTTCAGTTAAAAAGACATAGCATGGTTTAACTCAAGCAAATGATAGAACAACCTCTGCAACTCGACCAGTTTGAAGTACAAAAATCAGTTGCCAATCTGTTTTCACATGGCTTCTGAAGTGAAAGTAGACCGGAAGTAGACAGCGTCGGTGCAATTCCGTCACTAAGTCGTTTCCGGTGTATCGTGTCAACAGAAATACCTAGTGCAGGTTTCAGTCTAATTTTGGAAGTGTACTTGTTTACTGATGACTAATTTAACTGGACTCATAGAACATAATGGCATACTTTAGCGTACGGTGATACTCTTTGTCAAAGAAATATTTTGTAGTGACGATAAAAGTCTAAATTTATCGGAGTTCAACCATCGAAGAAGACAAAAGATGGGGTTGTTGTTCTCTCGTCTCTGGAGCCTGTTTTCGAATGAAGGTGAGACTCACTGTGAAAATTATGGTTTTTTTTTAAAAAGAACAAAAACTATATTTTTTGTTTTCTTTGGGGTATTATTTGTGACCAATTGCGGAAGTGTTTTGTACCTAGTAAACTAATTTAGTAATTATTAATAATATTAGTTATTACTATTAATAGGACGGATTCTGGACTTTGGTTGATCCAAGTAGATGTACCAACTCACATGGATCTACCAACTCGCATAGATCTAACAACTCACATTTCTTACATTAAATGAAATCAAAGATTCTGATTGTCAGATTCAGGCATGTTGTTTATAATGAGATGATGATGTTAAGTAACCAACAAACAAACTATTATAGTTTCCCTTCCCTGCTCAATTTTTTTATGAAAGTAATAATTACATCATGAATATTTATTAGCTGAATTTAAAAATGGCATATGATATATACACATGAAAGTTTGGATTTGGTAGGAACTGTAGTCACTAGTCACTGCTACTAGTCAAGATCTATTACAATTCCATAAGCAAACAGAGCAGACCCTGATCATATGGCTCCTATAGTATAGGGTCTACTTTGTTTACAAAGGCTTGGGCATTTATTATTTAATATGAAATAAAGGGTTAACTGGAAAGTTTGGACTAAGTTATTGAATTAATTTGTGGACAGGATTTTTCCCCATTATATAGCGCAGACACTGAATAAAGGCCCCTTCCCCTCATAACATGTTTTCCCCGAGCATGCAGTAAAATTGGGTAAGTTTTGGGCAGATCAAGATATCAAATATGACTACAAAGCTAAATGTAGAATAATGACCAGAACCAGTCACCGGCATAATAAAAAAGAGTCCAGCAAAGAGGATCCTGAAGGACCTGCGCTGGAAACCAACGCTAAGTAACGCTTAATAAGTATGCAAATTTCCCCCAAAGAGAGATAGTCTTTGCTTCAGAAATTCTATTTTTTAATTGGAGTTCACTTTTAATTATAGTTACATGTATATATCTAGATTATCTACTATTTGAAAATTTTCTTTATCTAATTCAAACTATTCTTTCTGTAAATGGCAATGGGTCTTTATTGAAGTTATTCCACATGGAACTCAGATCCTTTTGTTCATTGAATTCTGCCGCATGCTGTCTGAATTTTAGTTCAGTAGATAGAAGATATGCGCTCAGAACGGTCGCTCTGAATTGGCAAACTTTTTCTGATTTTTCTCCTAAAGCTTATAAATTATTCACACTAACTTTTTCTCCACTGGAAAGCCTCGGAAGGGCCATGTCCCTTCCCCGAAATCAGAGAAAACCGCTGGTTGACTTATTTTTAAAACTATTACTAAAACTGTTTGTATGCCTTCCTATGCCTTTGAAAACAGAGTAGATCAAGATCAGATGGTTCCGGTCTGATCAGGGTCTATTCTGTTTGCTTTTGACATAATATGGGCATGATTCTACAATTTCTGTCATTGCGCCATTATAAAAATTCAGGTATGTGTAATTAATATTTAAATTCTATGCCAAATCTTATATAAATGGAGTAAGCCCCGTCTTTCCCTCAAACCCCCCCCCCCCCCCCCTTATTTTTTTTTTAATGTTTACCATCTTATCAAGGTAGCTCATGTAACTCAATCAGATACAAAGTTACTGGGTATCTAATCTGGATCAAATCAGTAATAAAATGTCACCCAAGTAATAATTCACATAGTGACATACATAGTGATTGTCATGTACAAAATATGTTTTATGTTACAAATTCTTAACCTTTTCCCTGGTAAATGTGCCTTCTAATACCTTTAAAAAATAGTAGGCTCCTTAACTCTTTGCACGCTAGCGGCGAAACTGTGATTACCTATGCAAACAGTTTGGATCCAGAAGAGTGGCAGCATAATGCGGCGTCTCATCAGGATCCAATCTGTTTGTCATCTTGACCATATTTTTGCAAAAAAATGAGAGAAAATTTATTTTAAGAATTGAAGCAGATGACAATTGTTCCAGACGAAAACTTACTTAGCGTACAAATAGTTAATCTTGGTCTACTCTGTTTGTTTATGAGATAATATTCATCTGACTCCTACTGTTAAGTGTCATGATCAGAGTGTCAAACAGTTTGGATCCTGATGACTCATGAGAGAATTTCGAGTTACTTGGTGTTCTATCTGCATCTGTTTGTGTTTAAACCCTTTCCATCACATTGACACCCTTGTAAAAGACACTCTTTTAAACAAGGTTGATAAATAGAGCATTTACTCCATTGGAGCAAATGCTCTCATTGTCATTATAAGTGATTTAAAACTGCTGCACAATTCTAGTTTTCCTTTTCACTATTTAGATTTCTCCTTTTCAGCAGATTTATTCAAAGAGGTTGAGTCTAAAAATAGCTTAGAAGAGAATCCTATTCACAAGTACATGTATACATGTATATAGTAAAATGTTGTAAAAAGGTAAAGTCTCTATGTAAGCTGTCAACCAGAGTTTCACAATCTAAATCATTAACCCTTTCCCTGTTCTATGTTTATTCCAAATTCCAATACCTACTGAAGACAAAATGGTTATAATGAAATATGGAAGGGGGAACATTGTAGACATTTTAGAAAGCAAAGAAATAGATCTATCAAATTCTACTAGCAAATAGAGGAGACTCTGGTCAGACGGCTCCACTAGAAGCTGTCTGATCTGGGTCTTCTCCGTTTGTAAATTAGTAAAAACACATAAACTTATATGAGGAAAAAGGTTAACCTTTTCCCACATGAAAATGATTGTCTTTGTAGACCCAGATCCAGTAGACCCAGATCAGAGCCATCTCATCAAATCATCAGGGTCTACTCTGTTTGACTCTACAGTTTTAACCAATGCTAAAAAATATTCCATTTTAAGTCATTTTTGTAACATAAAAGTAATTGCCACCTATAATTCACATACGGTGAGCAGAGTACAGATAATGGTGTATACCCAAATACTATCAAAAGCATCATTTCTCCACCAAACCTTATACTGTGACCACTGTTATGAAATAAAGGAGCTTTTCTTTTAATTGTTTAAATTTACGCATCTTATCTGGACCTGATAAGAAATGCAGCAGATCCAGATGAGACCCCGAGTTTTACTCTACATCTCAGTTGGATAAAGATATTACAAATTGGTTCATAACAAGTCAAAGAGTTGTGGTTTATAGATGATATCAGATTGCAGATTGGGAGAGATGACAGACATGCTGTTAAATCAATATTTTCACAGTTATTCCAAATGTGATGGTGACAACCCTTTGACTGATGAATTTTCAAAGTGGAATGGTCCTTCATTCTTTACAAGCAGTGTCCATTCAATATGAAAGGGACAACAATGCTACATGATATATTTGATTGAGAAGCACTGTACAGATCCTGTTCAGATGGCTCCTCTGATTTGGGTCAACACTGTTTGCAAATTCCAGTTGATTTATTCCTGTACTGAAAAGGTGAAGTTTTTCCAATCACAAAGTACATGGTTGTTTTATCAGTACATGTATATACATTACAGGGTATATATAAAACAATGGTTTATATACAACACAAATGTCTTTCTATAAATCTTTACCTACTACATGTAGATATGCAGTTTAATGCCTTTGCAAACAGAGTAGATCCAGATTAGACCACTCCTGTAGGAGCTGTTTGATCAGTCTTCTCTGGTTGCTGCTTAAATAGGAGAATAAAATTTCGATTCTACAGATTCTGCTATAATAAAAAAAAAAATCCTTTGTCCATTGCCTTTTGGTCATTATAAAATGACATTTAATGAATAGACAAGTCATAAATTCATGAATTTGTGTATATGGTATGTGTATAAAAAATTCATGAGGTACAGAGTAAACTGTAAGTATAACTCATTAAGTCCTATGTATTGTGAGACACAAGTCTCTAACCCATTCCCTCTTAGGCTATTTTTAGATCCATCCTCTGAATGAATCTACCGAAAGGAGCAATTACTGCAGAAAAGGAAAATTTTAGAATTGTAGTTTTGAAACCATTGTGATAAATAGAGCATTTGTTCCTATGGAACAATTGCTCTACATGTATTTATCACAATAGTTTCAAAAATTGACTTTTTAAACAGACGTAGAAAGGTGTATTTATGGAGGAAAGGGTTAATCTCCTTTGCAAACAGTTTAGACCTAGATGAGAG